>CM069916.1:69584286-69700486 GCA_036172215.1 Camellia granthamiana | reverse complement strand
GTGCATTGAGGTAATTAAGTGTGTGGAAATAGAATTTCCTACCACGACCACTACTACTTTCATTACTATTATCATTGTTGCCATAAGCACTACCATCATTTTACTACTATTATCATCGTTATCGCCACTACCACCACCACCATGTCGTCGTCACCACCACGCCACCACTACCATCATCATACCATCACCACCACCATTACAATATAAAAATTAAAGTATACAATTTGAAAATAATAAATTTTAAATTTAATCTTATATATATTAAATAATTTATTTTTAATTTAACACTTAAATGTTTATGAAATAATTTTTTAACTTAAACAATTCAACATTTAACTTTCAATACATACTTTTTTATTTTCAATTTTCAATTTTTAACTTTCACAAAGTGTTATCTATCGAATTCATATATATTAATATTAATAATAATGTTAGAGATCTCAAAAGTTTTTATCAAATGTCTTACATAAATATGGGATCCTTACTACGTGAATCTCACACCCAACTAAACTAAAATCAAGTCTTAAGTCTCATCAAATAAGATTAGATAATCTTGCACCCATATCAAATATTTGATAAAATTTTTAAAACCTGTAACATTACTCTAATACTAATAAAGTAGAAAGTTTGAAAACACACCCATAATAAAACATGCCATAGGGGAAGTTTTCATCAAACATGACTACGATGTCGTTTTTGACAAAATACCGCGTAACTGGTGCATCCACGCAAAAATTACCCACACTTAAAGATGCACCAAGTAGGCCATATAACTTTAAAATAATATTATATGATATACCAATTAATATATTAATCGATCATATGATATAATTTTAAAAATTTTAGATATTTATAATTTATATAATGGGTGAACTTTTAATTTTAAAATAATAATATTATAATATATTTTAATATATTAATTGATAAATATAATATGACCGATAGCTTTATTATATAACTTAGGGGTCATTATTATTGTCTAAATATTAGTGTAATTTTTAATCATAGCTCATAAAAAAATAACTGAATAAACTAGGGAGCTTTTTTGATATATTCACTTTCTAAAAGCTTTATTCCATCCAACCCATATTCTTTTTAACTATTCCATTAGGTCCTATTTGAGATAAGAAGACCAAAATACTCTTTTCATCTACTTATGTTCCATTTAGTTTATATTATTTTCTTATGTTTCAATAAGTCCTATGGGTGACATAATTATCAAAATATCCCTAATGTGAATGTTCACATCGTCAATGTGTAGGGGCCCGGCCCATGTCGATCCTCGTGAGTGCCCGAAAAAATTCGAGTCACAATGTGAATATCCACATTGACATGTTAACATTCACATTAATAGGAGTGTAAAATTGACCTGCATCTCGTGGCGGCACGAAACCCGCCCACGGCCCATGGGCAGCCCGGGGCGGGCCTGGTCCGGCCCGTTGACAATGTGAATATTCACATTGACATGTTAATATTCACATTGATAAGAGTATAAAATTGGCCCGCGGCCCCATGAGCGGCCAAAAGTCCGCCCGCGGCCCGGGGCGGACCCGGCCCGTTGACAATGTGAATATTCACATTGACATGTTAACATTCACATTAATAGGAGTGTAAAATTAGCCCACGCCTCGTGGCTGCCCGAAACCCGTCCACAGCCCGTGGGTAGCCCGGGGTGGGCCCGGCCCGGCCTGTTGACAATGTGAATATTCACATTGACATGTTAACATTAGCATTGATAAGAGTATAAAATTGGCCAGCGGCCCAGGGCGGGCCCAACCCGGCCCGTTGATAATGTAAATATTCACATTGACATGTTAACATTCACATTAATAAGAGTATAAAATTGGCCCGCAGCCCGACCACGCCCGGGGCGGGCCTGGCCCGACCCGTTGACAATGTGAATATTCACATTGACATGTTAACATTTACATTGATAGAGTGTAAAATTAGCCTGCGCCTCATGGTTGCCCGAAACCCGCCCACGGCTCGTGGGCGACCCGGGGCGGGACTGGCCATTTTTTTTTAATTCTTTTTAATTTTTTCTACTAAAATTTTATTATTTTCTACAAAAAAAGACACTAGGCCTCCGCGCGGGCCGGGCCTCGGACCGAACCTTGAATGGGCCTTAACCGGGCCGGGCTTCAAAGTGATGGCCCAGGCCCTAGCCTAGGGTCTCGAACTAGGTTCGAGCCTGGGCTCAAACGAGCCTTTCCCGGGTCGGGCCGGGCTGGCCCACGGGCTAAAAAATTAGGCCCAGGCCCTAGCCCTGGCACAAGAGTATTCAAGCTTTGGACGGGCCGATGGATCGAGCCTCGGGTAGGGCCGGTGGGCTTGGGCCTAGCCTCGAGCTTAGGTCGGGCTTGGGCGAGTCTGGCTATTTTTTTAAAATTCTTTTTAATGTTTTCTACCAAAATTTTATTATTTTCCACAAAAAAATACATTGCGACTCGGCGCGGGTTGGGCCTCGGACCGAGCCTTGAATGGGCCTTAAGCGGGCCGATGGGTTGGGCCAGGCTTCAAAGTGATGGCCTAGACCCTAACCTAGGGTCTCGGACATGCTCAGGCCTGGACCGAAACGAGCCTACCCCGGGCCGTGGACGAGCTTCGGGCAACCCACGGACCGCGGGCCAATTCTACATTCCTATCAATGTGTATGTTAACATGTCAATGTGAATATTCACATTGTCAACGGGCCGGGCCGGGCCTACCCCTAACCGCAGGCAAGCTTCGGGCAGCGGGCAAATTTTACACTCCTATTAATGTTAATGTTAACATGTCAATGTGAATATTCACATTGTTATGGGTCGGGCCAAGCCCGCCTCGGACTGCGGTCGGGTTTCGGGCCGCCCACGGGCTGCGGGCCAATTTTACACTCTTATCAATGTGAATGTTAACATGTCAATGTGAATATTCACATTATCAACAGCCCGGGTTGGGCCCGCCCTGGGCCGCTGGCTAATTTTATACTCTTATCAATGTTAACATGTCAATGTGAATATTCACATTGTCAATAATCAACGGGCCGGGTCCGCCCCGGGCCACGGGCAGGCTTTTGGCCGCGGGCCAATTTTATACTCTTATCAATGTGAATGTTAACATGTTAATGTGAATATTCACATTGTCAACGGGCCAGACCAGACCCGCCCCGGGCCGCCCATGGGCCGCGGGCAGGTTTCGCGCTGCCACGGGACGTGGGCAAATTTTACACTCCTATTAATGTGAATGTTAACATGTCAATATGAATATTCACATTGTCAACGAGCCAGGCCCGCCCCGGCTCGTGGGCGAGTTTCGAGCCGCCCACGGGCCAATTTTACATTCCTACCAATGCGAATTTAAAAATATGAATGTTCACATTATAAAATTGCTAACCGTTCAAAAAATATTTATAAGGGTATCAAAATTAAATATAAGGGCATAAGTGTCCAAGAAAATAGTGTAAATCAAGAAAAAAGATTTTATGGAATAAAACTATACATACATGGGACTAAATGGGTTAAAAAATTCCTTCATAGACTTTTTGGGTTAAAACACTTCTAAATGGGATTTATCAATAAAAATCCCAATAAACTAATCTTAATTATTATTTTTAACTTCCAATATTATGCACCAAACACAGCCGTGTAAGTATGGCGAAAGTTTTGTGATAAGTTGACATGTAACTGCACTTTAAGGGCGGTCTTTTAAGTAGTGTACTAATTTTATTAGCAAATCTAATCATTGAGAATGTTGACAAAAAATAAAAAAATTTAAAAAAATAATGACAAATGATTAACTCATCTATTAATTTAATATTAAGGGCTGATTTGGTAACTTTAAAAAAAAGTCAAAAAGTTACTAAAAAGGTTAAAAAGTTATTACTATTTACCAAAAAAAATATAAAAAAAAATTAATATACAAATATTAAAATACAAATCAACTTTTTGGCCCATCAACATATTGACGTCAAAGCAACTGCAGTGAAAGGAAAAAAAAAATTACATGTTATATTCACTAAGTTAGATGATAAAGTTAGGCCCATGGGGGCCTACCATGGGTCTCGTTTTGATGATCCAAACCGTTCAATATGTAAAACTCGTCTAATACTATACATTTGTAAAAAATCACGTCTATTGGATATCGCTAATTACATAATCAAATTAGTTTTGTATAAAAAATGGATGGTGTTATAGTTAACAGTTGACAAAAAAAACTAACACGATCATATAACTATCGATATCCAATCAATGTGATTTTTTACAAACATATAGTATTCGACGAGTTTTATACATTGAATGGTTTCGATTAGAAAAACAGGACCCATGGTGGGCCCCCACAGGCCGAACAACACCGTCCAATCAAAACCCGAAAAGAGACAATCATTTCCCATCTATTCACCCAGTCGACTGCACTGCCAATCCGTACGGCCTACTACACTATCTTCTCCTACATACTTATTTATACAATTTTTTAATACACATTTTTTCATAAAAAGTCATAAAGTTAACCTAAAACATCCATATTTTTTTCCTCAACTTTTAGTCTAAAAAGACAAAAAGTGCACTTATTTAGGATACCCTAAACAACCCCTAATATTTGACAATTTAAAATGTGATATTTGTCAAATATATAATTAGAAATAATTTGTAAGAGCATCTCCAATGGTGTGCCATTGGAGCTGCTATTGCCAAATTATGACAGCAGTGGATACAAAGACAGCTCCAATGGCAACTTATAGCAGCTGCTATCTTTGGCAAATGCCAAAGCCTGTGTCAAATATGGCACAAGCTTTGGTAGCTTTTAAAGCTGCCAAGTCATCAGCTTCAACCAACCTCCTCCTTTCCTCTCTCTCCTTTTCAGCATCCTTTCCAAACAGAGTTTCCAAATTAATTAACACAGCAATTTGAAGCAATTTCCAAATTCACACAGAAAATTAATTAAAATCAATTAACACAGAAAATTAATTAACACCAAAATCAATTAAAATCAATTAATTTGCATACTGAAGTGGCCAAATAAGTAAGATCCAAAATCAATTAACACCAAAATCAATTAAAATCAATTAATTAATACCAAAATCAATTAAAATCAATTAATTAACACAACAATTAAAATCAATTTGCATACTGAAGTGGCCTAATAAGTAAGATCCCTTTGATTGGAACCCAGTACCTTCCCCAAAATCAAACACCAAAATTGTTTTTAATAAATTCCAGTAGCATATTTCAAACCCAGTACATTTATTAAAATTGATTAAAATTGAACCCAGTACATTTATTAAAATGTTTTTAATAACACACCAAAAATGTTTCAAACCCAATACCTTCATCAACACAAGTAGCAGATTTCATGAGAATGCATATTTCCTTCTTAGCTTCATGAGAATGCAACATCATTATCAAGACAAGTAGCAGATTTCCTTTTAACTACTACAACCCAAACAATAGGAAATGAAAAACAAGAATGAGAAAGATCTGGGTTGATTGAGAGGGTTTGTGAGATTTGGAGGTGGGTTTGTGATTTGGAGACATGGATGATCGATTAAGGTGGGTTTGTGAGATTTGGAGACAAGGATGATTGATTGAGAGGGTGATCGATCGTAGATTTGGGTTGTACGAGTGAGACAGAGCGAGATAGAGAGAGATCAAGAGAGTGGTGGGTAGGAATGGCAACGGGCCGGGGTGGGGCCAGGGACCACACTCCCCGTCCCCGATCCCCGATGGTAGAAATTTCCTCGCACCAATCCCCAATCCCCGACGGGGAGCCTATCACCGCCCCCATCCCCGGCCCCTAACGGGGATCGGGTTTCCCCGACCCCGAGAATTCCCCGGCCAAAAAAAAAAAAAATACACGAATCTGAGCTCAAATGTACATATATTCATCATCAACAACAACAATATGTATTCATCAACAACAATCATCTGTTCATCATCATCATTAACAACAACACACCCATTCATCAAAGATCTGAGCTCAAAATGTAAAAAATAAAAAAATAAAAAGAGAGTGAGGGAGAGAAGACGTGATGGAGGGATGACGTGATGGAGAGTGAGGGAGATCTGAGCTCAAAATATACAGATCATCGTGATGGAGGGACGACGACGCTGCAGCTGCGCAGATCGCCGTGATGGAGGGACGACGGCGTTGGGGAGGAGGGGGGGTCGGGGCCAGCGGTGGTGGTGGTGTCACCGTGTGTCAGTGACTGTGAGAGAGAGAAAGTTGACAGAGAGAGTGAGGGAGAGAAGAACGAGAGTTGAGAGAGAGTGAATGAGAGAAGAACGAGAGACATAGAGAGTTGAGAGAGTAAGATGAAAGTGAAAGAGTGAAAGAGTGAGATGAGAGAGAAATATATAATTATAATACAACTAATAGGTAGTATATAATATACGCGGGGGAGCTTCGGGGAAATTTCGGGGCCGGGCCGGGCCGGGCTAGGCTGGAGAAATTAATCCCCGTCCCCGGCTCGAAAATCATCGGGGATGTATTTTTCAATACCAGCCCCGGCCTTACAGGGAATAATTTTCGGGGTAAAACCTATTTATCGGGACGGGGTGGTCCGGGTCCCCGTCGGGCCCGGTTAATATTGCCATCTCTAGTGGTGGGGGATAGAAGTGAGAGTGAGAGGGAGAGGAGAGGGAGACAGAGTCAAAGTGAGATGGAGAGGGTTGGATCATTCTGGATGATGAATCTCATCCGTTGGAAATCCTTTACGTGTGGACGGTGGTGATTTATCTTGGGAAGGCAAAAGAGCCGTTGTGCTCTTTTGCCCGGAAAAAAAAAAAAAAAAAATCAATTATAAATTAACGGTCATATTTTTACATTTAGCAATGTGATTTAATTTTTAATTTGGATGGTTGTTGGTGGTTGGTTGTTGGTGGGTAATTGATGATTGTTTATTTTTCATGTGTAGTTTAAAAAATGTGTCAAATATGTAGTGATATGTTTTTTGGTGGGGTGAATTAATCAAACAAATTTTTTTTTTCCAATTTTTCATTTTTTTTTATTTGTCTACTTGGGAATAATATAAATATATAATTTTTTTAACAAACAGGTAAAAAAATGTCACAAAAGATAAAAAATAAACAAAAATAAAATCACAAAAAACCTATATCCAAACAAAACCTACAAACTTAGAAGGAAAGTTGATTGAGATTTGTCAAAAATAATAAATGACCATTAAAGCACCATTACTATAATTTGACAAAATAATATTATTCATTATTAAATCACAGCAATAGCAATAGCAAAATAGCAATAACTATCAGAGATTGCAATAACCAGTAGCAATAACTGCGTGAAATATTTTTCATTAACAAATTAAAAAGTTTCAAAACACACCATAAAACGATGCCGTATGAAGAGTTTCCAGCAAACATGACTACGACGTCGTTCTTTACAAAATACCGCGTAACTGGTGCGTCCTCGGCAAAATTACCCAAGCTTAAAAAAAAAGCAGTAGGGAAGAAGAGACGCCGCCAAGAGGAGAGAGAGAGCTCACAAAAACCCTAGTACCCCGCTGCCTCTACTGTCCCGAGAAACCTAAACCTTCACAGAGAAGCCAACAATGGATCTCCGGGACAACAACGACGATGAAATGATCGCAAACACCAACTTCGATATCCAGAGACCGAGGAAGATCAAGTTCGAGTACGAAAACGAAGACCAAGACGAGACTCTGGAGGAGACTGTCACTGAAAGCTCCAACCTCGAGGACGACGCACTCATGTGCGACACCACCCAAGACTCCATCATCGGCACCGACAAGACCAGCGCCGACTATTACTTCGATTCCTACTCTCACTTCGGTATAATACAATCTCTCTCTCTCTCTCTCTCTCTCATTCTCTGCCTTTTTGTTCTCAAATTACTCTCCTTTTTATGTTTATATATCTCTGTGTTTTTGTATTTATAGTTTTGATCCTTTAGATTTATAAGCGCTGGTTTGGCAATTGCTTTTTAGTAGCTTTTTTCGCTTTTCTAGGATAGGAGTCGTTTAAAAAACTGATACACAATTAGCAAATGCTAAAAGATTTCTTTTTTGTAATTCTTGGAAAATTTCAGGTAATTTGATTAAAAAAAAAAAAACCTGCTAGACTAGTATTCAAAAAGTGAAAATAAAATAAAATAAATACAAATTAAAAGATGATTTTGTCAGATAATTAAGCTGAATCCAAACTGAAATGATTTTGGGTTATGTAGCCAATACTTTGCCTTTTTAGGTGAAACCAAATGGAGCCTTAGCACTTCTGCGTCTATTTATAGTTGGGTGTGGTCTCTGTTTGGTTGCTGAGAGACCTAAGGGGTTGAGAAGATGATGAAAATTTGAATTTGATGTTTTTTTGTTGTTTGGGGGAATGTTCGGGTGGGAGTCTTTGTTTTTTCTGGATGTGGAATTATAGTACAGTGAGCTATTATAGCATTTGAGCTTTTTCTTCCATTTTCTTGGTAATTAATGGAACATTAATGTTCCAAACCTTCCATATTTCTTCGGTAGAATATGCTAAGTTCTGAAAAATTTATAATGTTTGGTTTTTAATTTCTTTCTATGTTATACATAGACATAGAGTTCTCAAAACTATAACTTAATGTAATATTTGGGTAAACTTTTTTTATTGAGGCAGTGTATGATTCACTAGAATGATTTTGGTTAAGAATGGAATGGCTATTCCTTGACCTCCCAATGGAATGGCCAATCTCCTAAATTGGTGCATTGTGATTCTATATGCACTTTTCTTTCCTTTTTACCGAACCAAACATGGGAAATGGGGTTTCCAACAGAATGACTATTCTATTCCAAACTTCACTCCAGTGGACGAAACTTGTAGAGAATATTAATATTCTTGAGAAGTTTGGATAGTGTACTGAAAAGTAAATAATCATTATTAAGGGAACAAAAATGTTGTTTCTTATTCATTATGTTTTTGCTCTTGTTGCTTGGAGGGACTGAATATAATTTTCTTTTGGTGTGCTTTTGTGTTTGCAGGTATTCATGAAGTAAGTTTGCTGCATTTGGATTGGATGTAAAGCCATCCATTGTTTGGTTGTTGTAACAGCTCATGTGAATATTTAAGTTCATTTAATTTATTTTCGGGATTTCGTGTACTGTGATATCATTTTTATGGTAGTTGTATATATTTCCACTTATTATGCTTGTGGTTTACATTTGTCAGATATTTCTGTGTCCTATTTTGTAAGGATTTTCTGCTCCCCGCGAGACCAATCGCGATGGCTGAGAGCCTGTGAGACCCCTCTCAAGTTCTGTATGTACTGACGAAGATTCCTTAGAAGTGGTGGTTATATTGGTTTGAATTATGTCTCAACTGGGGATTCCATCTGTAGTTTGGTACTGTTTGTGTAGCTCATACTGACATAACTACATTTGTTCATGGCGAAGATTGGCATAGCTTCAGTTCTGTAAAGCTCAGGCCACCTGTCCTTTGCACCACACTTCCTTCTATTAGTACTACTATGCCCCCACTCTCTGCGCTATGTGAATTACATCAACAAATCAGGCTTTTTTTATTGTTTCCTATAGCTTTTGTCTCCGTTGATCACTTTGTTAGTGTAATTATCTTTGGAGATGTGTGGATAGTGCAGTTCTTTGGGTCTTATCTTATGGCTTGAAAGTAACACATGATGTTTTTAGGGGAAATAAGAAGATCTTGAATTGAAAGCATTTGGGAAATGATTTGTTTTTTGGCCTCTTGTTGGGTGTCAACTGCTCCTCCTTTTAGAGGGGTTCTTTTTTATTATTATTTTTTATGTATTTTTTTTAAGGATTAGAGAGCCATGTGTAGGATGTCAGATTATTTTTCCTTTTTATTCTTGGTGGACCTCTTGTCCCCCTTTTACTGTGCTTTTCCTTTTTCATTTTAATAAAACTTTTTTCGTTGTTGCCAATAAAAAATTAAAATTCTCTTTTCCCTGGACTCTGTATCTAGGTTAAGTTTGCCTAGCCTCTTTTATTTGCAGGAAATGTTGAAGGATGCAGTGAGAACTAGGACTTACCAAAATGTTATTTATAAGAATCCTTTCTTATTCAAGGACAAAATAGTCCTTGATGTGGGTGCTGGGACTGGAATTTTGTCACTATTTTGTGCAAAAGCGGGGGCAAAACATGTTTATGCGGTATGCCTTTGATTCCTCCTTCACTCTCATTTTTCAATTTCTATTTACATTTTATGTTTTATAGAAATTGTGTAACCAGATCTTTTCAAGTTACTTAAGGTCATTGGTCTATAAATTGCCCATGCATAAACAAGTGTTCAGCTGTGGCTAAGCTACAAAATTTTTTGCCAATCATTTTAATCATCTGCTAGATCATAAATTTGTCGTTGTTATTAATATAATTAAAAAATTACTAGGATGGTTAGTGGTGTCAACTATATAATTTTAGATGTTTCTATTTATATTTGCGATCTAGTTTGTCCTTTTCATTTATTAAGACAAATTGATGCAGAGAGCAATAATGATCTTATCCAAACCAAATCACTTGAGTGAACCCTAATTTGCCTAATCTGTGTGCTTTGGGTGGTGGATCACGCTCAAAATCGCGAACTTGCAAATTATGAATGAAGTCGTGCGGAATTCAGAGTCTGGTTTTGTCAGTTTGCGTATTTATAGCTGATAATTCACGAATTCTTTTTATTTATTAATGAACACGTGTTCCTCTATTGTACAAGAGTGTACTTCATGCACAGACAAAGGAGCATGAGTGAGGTTGTGCATGCAACCCAACAGCACATGATCTGTGATGACAGCACATGTATGTCCAATTTAATTTGTAGTTCTGTTGTGCTTGCTCTGGGAGTCAAACCTCCAACCCATTGGAGACAAAAAAGGTGCTTTGGACCACTAAGCTACCGCATCTCCTTGATATTAATAATGATTGTCTTATGTTTTAAGGAAATGAAATTTGATTTAAACAATAATTTTCTTCTATATAATAAAAAAGAATAAAACACAGCAAGTTAATACTATATATAAATTAACATATAAACACTTTTGAAGGCACTCTCAATCCCATACATTTTTAAGATTGACAATCTCACACTCACACTCCCGCTCCCGCTCCCGCTCCCGCTCCCGCTGCTGCATCTGCTTGCCAAACTAGTGTCTTAGTGAACCTACAGAGATCAGTATGAAATATTTTTCCACAGAAAGAGCTCTTGGTTGTTTACATGACCATACAACTTGAAAATGACTTCTAATCTTATACTATGCGTGCTTAACCTCGATCATTGGGTTCAAGGAGTGGAAACAGCCTCTCCCCACACGGGGTAAAGCTATGTACATTTGATCTTGGCCAAAACCTGAGCCTCATGTACTGTGACTGCCCTTCAATCATTTGATTTTACTTCTTGTATTTGTTGATGTTCTAAAAGGATAACTAGGTATAGTCGGTAATAGTCATTATACTTCTTGTAAAAGATTGGGAAATTCTAGAGGTGATTAATTTCTTGTTACTACATAGATGTTTGAATTTGTGGTCTTTAATTTTGTTTATATGGTCAATTTCCTAGTTGCCTCTATCGCCACCCCACATTCAGCTGTGTCAAAATTTGTTGCACACATAATATTTCATTTAAATGATTGGATTTTACACTCTTCATTCGTTGATGTTTCTGATAGGATTAGAATCATTATCCAGTAGTTATTTTTACATTTTTCATTCATATAGTGATTAGCTTGCTTCATCATGACATTCTGAAACTCAATTTTTTATTCTGTAATTCTGTCTTATTTTTAACTGGATCATGGTTTACAGTATCCTTGTTGACAACATGTAATCATTCAACATCGGTGTCATAATTTGAATGTATGTATGCATGCGAATAGTATGCTGTACAGTTTTTCTTAGTCTGGTCTACAAATTTTAGAATTGGAGTTCGGCTTTTCCCATAGATGTACTTGATCATATGAACTTTCCAATTTCAGGTTGAGTGCTCCCACATGGCTGACATGGCACAAGAGATTGTTAAAGTAAATGGTTTTTCAGATGGTAATGGCATTTAAAACCATGAGTTTTGTAATATATATATATATATTATACTTTTCAACTGATTCAGCCTTTTTATGTTTTATCTCATAATTGCTACAGTTATCACGGTTTTGAAGGGAAAGATTGAGGAAATTGAGCTTCCAATTGCTCAAGTGGATATCATTGTTTCAGAGTGGATGGGATATTTTTTGCTGTTTGAGAATATGTTAAATACAGTCCTATATGCTCGTGATAAATGGCTGGTAATTACACCTGCTTTCTGTATCAGTTTTTTTCCTTCAAAGAATAACCCTCTACTACTGTATGTTTAGTGGTGGAGATTGTTTTATCATGTTTGTAAGTTTGGGAACTATTATATTATAGTTAATTACTTTATATTCTGTGAGTTCTACTTTGACTGGATCACAAGTCTCTTCTTCGATAATCAGCACCTTTATTTAGGAAATTTATGGTTGTGGAAGTGAAGCTTAATTGATAATTTAAATTAATAAATTATGTTTTTTGGGGATTTACATGTTTGTAAAAGTTTCTGTTTGCTTAAAGTTGGTATCTTGGTTAAAGTTGTTATATTCTGAGAAATCAACCTTGAGTTGGGTTGGAGTGTTTTTACTTTTTTTTTTTTTTTTATAAGGAATTTTATCTTCTTGGAATGGGATTTAAGTTTTTTTGATATTACATCAGTTTAGCAATTATATTTTTATCCCTTTTTGTGTTAAAAGTGAATGAAATATAAGCTAAAAGTTTTCACTTTTCTCTTCCTTTTCCTTTTCCTCCACAAATCTCCACTCAAATCCTTAATCCAACATTAGCTAAGGTTTTCTAGTATCCCTAAAAAGCGACCTTGGATGTGAAATGAAATTAGAGTCAATGTAAGTGTCACCTTGGTTATTGAACAATTATGGAACAATTGAACTGGCTTGAGATTGGACAAACTGTTTTTGAGCAGGGTATTTCCTTTATCTTTCTCTTGTACTTTTGTTTGTTCTCAAAGTTCTCTCTTTTCTATTGTATTTTTATGTTTCTTGTCTGTAATTCAAATCTACAACCTAAGAAAATTTCAGTTGTTATATGTAATACCCTTGTTTGATATGCTATGCTATGTACTTTCAGTCATCGCTAAGATACAGAATCAGAAAAATCATATGGCTGTTAAGAAACATTTTTTGGTGGCTTTTAATTAGGAATTAAATGAATTTGCATAGGCATGTTGCTTTGATCACTTGCACACTTCCATCATTTATTGTTTGGTTACATTGCAATTTGGAGTTTGTGGTGCTATTTTTTCAGTAGACATTTGATCGGTAGATGTCTTTGCTATGGTGCCTTAACTTATTTGATTTGAATATGTTCTCTCAACTTTTACTGCCTCGCTTGTTTGCAGGTTAGCAATGGTGTAGTTCTTCCAGATAAAGCTTCTCTCTATTTGACAGCCATTGAGGATGCCGAGTACAAAGAAGACAAGATTGAATGTGAGCTTAATGGTTTTACTCTCTATCCTGTAATTAATGCATATCCTTTACCTTTGTATTTCATTCTCATATTTGTGGGCGAATGCAAGCTCAACTGGCATCAGCTGCTGGCATCACATTTTCCCTTGATTTTCCTTTTCTGTAATACCAAACACTAAAAATGCGAATAACGTTTTCCTGAAATTATTTTCTGCTGAAACAAATGGTGCAAGTGTTTATATAAACCAGTGTTTCTTTGCACTTCCTTGCAGAAATTTTTACCTAATCTTTAGGCATTCTATGGCATTGCAGTTTGGAATAATGTATACGGCTTTGACATGAGCTGTATCAAGAAGCAATCCATGATGGAACCCCTTGTTGACACAGTCGACCAGAATCAGATCGTTACGAACTGCCAGTTACTGAAGGTAATAAATGTGTCCTTCTAGGCTACTGATTTTAAATATTCATCAGTTGGTCTGCTGGATCTGATGAATCCGGTGCTCTACTTTTCTATTGACATTCATTGTTTTACTTAGTACAGACGATGGACATCTCTAAGATGGCTCCAGGAGATGCTTCCTTTGCAGCTCCATTTAAGCTTGTGGCAGAACGTGATGATTACATTCATGCTCTTGTAGCTTATTTTGATGTGTCTTTTACAAAGTGCCATAAATTAACCGGCTTCTCTACAGGTTCATTTCTTTGCACTAGAACTTCTTTTAAAATTTTATTTTAAACTTATTATGTTGTTTGCTATGAAGATTTGTTTTAATGATTCTATTACCTGCTGACCAGATGGTTAAAAGTTTTGAAAGAGAGTCCATTTCTAAACCTTGAGATGATTTTAAATCCAAAATGTTTTCTCATGCTCGAATTTTATCTAGTATAAAGAATAAGGTCCAGTGCTAATCAGATGCTCTACAGCTTCTCTCTCTCTCTCTCTCTCTCTCTCAACAACCTGAATAGCTGCTAGCCTGCCTTGGTAGGTGAATTCATAATAATTCAACTGGTGGTTGAGTCATAATTAGTCAAGAGAACCCTTTAGTTGAAATAGGCTAAGAATCACAGACACGTGACACAATACTGACATGCTAATCTGTTTGGTTGAGTTTTCTGAATCTACAAAATTTTCAAAAACTAGTTTGGTGAAAAAAATAAAAATAAAAATCATTATGTTCTTATGATTTTCTATTTTTTGGGATGGGAACGCTTAAAAAAATTGAAAAAGAAAAATTTTGGTGTTTATTTTTGTCAAACTTGTTTCTAATTTAAAAAAAAAAAAAAAAAATTTAGAGAACAAGTTTCTAAAACTCGACCAAACAGAGCAGAGTGTCCACAATGTGTCGTTGCCTGTTCCTGATGTGTCCTACTGAAGAAAAGAAAAAAAGAGGGACACTTCTCTAGTGTGTCCGCCACTTGTTGGGCACTCGTACTCGACTCCCAGAGAGGTGTCCATGCTTCGTAGGAAACTAAATCAACTACACCACCAAGTTTATCTATTTAGTCTGGGTTTCCCAATAGTGACAGACTCTTCAAGTGCCTCATCATTCCAGGTCTTGTGCATAATATTATACATAGCTTCTGCACAATATTCGATATGAATCTGATCACTTATATTGGAATTTAAATTTAAAAAAAAAATAATTGTGCAGGGCCAAGATCACGGGCTACACATTGGAAGCAGACAGTCTTGTACCTAGAAGATGTGCTGACTATATGCGAAGGGGAGGCTTTGGTTGGGAGCATGACGGTGGCACAGAACAAAAAGAATCCTCGTGATGTCGATATAATGATCAAATATTCATTGAATGGTCGGCGTTGTGTGGTTTCAAGAACTCAATCTTATAGAATGCGCTAATTTGGTTGTGAGATAGCAATTTCTTGGAAGCGTTCATGACATCAGAACTCTATTGGATAAGACAGCGGCCATTTTGAAAGCATCCTCTCTCTCTCTCTCTCTCTCGTTTTATTGTTTGGTTAAATTGTAAAAATACTGTAAAAGTTTTATTTATTTATTTTTATTTTTTCATTGAAGTGCAGAAAGTGATATTGAAGTTGAGGCTAAAAATTTTAAGAATTCTATTCATCATTTGCCCTTTGACAGATAGCTCACAATTGTAAGACTAACCTTATTGTTTTTCACTTAAGTTGTGTTTGGTTGGGGGATTTGATAAGAGATTTAGAAAGGAAAAGAGAAAAAGTATGAGAAATTAGATAAAATATAAGTATGTTTTATTTATATTTTACTTATTTTTTTTATTTCTCTTTTTAAATTTTTTTTTCAAATTTTCCAATCAAAAACAACATTAGCCGATCAAGTAGTATTCTGCAGTGTTTTTCAGGATGTCGTTAGTCCATTCTGTGTGAATGGCGGCTTGAAGGGGGTTAGACTTTGAAATTTTGTTTTGACAATCAAATTTTATATGCTTACAGTACTCTTTGGGCATGTTTGATTGAATAGATTAGAGTATAGGATTGAGATTATTAATTCGTGGGTTCAATTATCTTATGTTTGTTTTAACATTTTGGTTTAGGATTATTAATCTAACAGATAATTAATCCAACAAATTTATAGGATTATTAGTAATGGGGTAGGGGTGGGATTATTAATCCAATCCTATTAATCTAATTGGATAGTGAATACCACACTAATTTGATAGGATTATTAATACCTCACTATTAGTCTTTTGAATCAAACATAGTCTTTGGGTGAATTAGAGTATGGGATTGAGATTATTAATCCGTGGGCCCAATTTGTTTTAACATTTTGGTTTAGGATTATTAATCCAATGGATAATTTGTAGAATTATTAGTAATGGGGTAGGGGTGAGATTATTAATCCAATGAATATTAATCTAATAAGATAATGAATATTATACTAATTTAATAGAATTATTAATACTTCACTATTAATCTTGTAAATCAAATACGACCTTTGAGTTTAACACTTTCGATTAATTAGATGTAAGCTCGACTTGATTTTATCCTCTCTTTACCTTTTGGGCCATCCAATATGACCTTATATAGTGATTTTATACAAAGAAGATAAAGATACAAAACAATGCAAAAGCGTTCAGTTTTCATCATTTTAGAATATTTAGTGGTGGTATATAAGGTCTCGTTTGGTAAGTGATTTTTTTAGTTAAAAAGTTAAAAAGTCATTAAAAAACCTAAAAATCAACCACTTATACTAAAAAGTCAAAGATTCTTTTTTCTCTTTACTTTTTGTACATCTTTTTGTAAAAAATTAAAAAGTCATTCCAAACATATTAATTTTTTTACATCATATTTTAGTCAAAAAAGTTAAAAAGTTACTAAAAAAATCTTGTTCCTAAACAAGGTCTAAGTATATTTTTTTTAAAAAAAATTATGTACTGGGCTTGTTTGGTTTGTTTGTTAGAAAAAATGAAAACTAATTTGATAAAAATAAATATGAAAATTAAAATTTTAAAATTTTAAAAATTGTTTTTTATATAAAAATGTCAGGTGTTTTTAATTTTTTTTATTTATTTCACCAAATTAATTTTAATATTTATACAAAATACTCTAAAATAAGTTTTTGAAAATCAAATCGAACATTTTGTTTACATTGGGACTAAAATGAGCATTATTGTGTTCTTAATGCTCAAAAAAGGTTATATAATCCTTATTGCATGCACTTTTATACATTGTATAATTTGTTAATGTGTCATAAATACATGCATTAACAAATATTTTTAAAATAAAATGTTTGTTTGAATAATAAATAAAAATATTATTATCAAATTATCTTAGTAACAAATTTTGTATTTCTTAAACTTATCATGTAATATTACCATTGCATAGCCTTATTTTGGAGTGAAGGAGAGTACCTCCATGAGGTTATCAAAATGACTATTTTTCATAGATAATAATTTTATAAAATAAATTATTCGGATCATAAAAACGAAATTGGTAATGAATCCCATCAGCCCATCAAGTTCCCACAAGTCCAACCCAACTGGAATCCACCTTTCCAAGTAAGAATAGAATCATAGATAGCATTCTATGCAAATTCTTTTAGGAGAAGACAGCACAAATGAGAATCAGGTTGACTGATGAATTTCCCAAAAGTGACCAAACAATCAATAGTTTCAGAAGATAAACCAACAGTTTCTTTCTCATTTGCTATTTAAAGTGTGAATAAACCTTTTTTAAAATGTCAAACAGAAACTAAGAATCCTAGGAACAAAAAATATTGCCTCTGCTACT
The DNA here is from genome assembly GCA_036172215.1 of Camellia granthamiana. NCBI lineage: Eukaryota > Viridiplantae > Streptophyta > Magnoliopsida > Ericales > Theaceae > Camellia > Camellia granthamiana. Next base: position 69,682,825 of record CM069916.1, on the reverse strand, counting down.
CCTACAAAAGTGTTTTAAGCTCTAGAGCTCGGGTTTGCTGGACTTTGAGTTCTTCTTCCAAAAACTTTCTTTTAATCTTTTCCACGGTCCCCGTATCCGGTGATGGACCTTGATAGCATGTTTCTTCAGTACTGCCCCGATGTCTGCAATTTTTCTAGTGATTGTTTGTTTCCAATCACTCTTCATACTCTCTTTCTCCCTCATAACTTTTCCCTACAAGAATTTTTTCAAGATCAGAGCAAAGCAGCTTATCATCAATTATTCTATCATTGAAATTAGATCTTGTTAATACCAATTTGGAGGGAAAGTCTGCCTCTTCATCGTCATCGTCATCTTCATCTGCATCTTCACTGCCAAAATTTTTCATGTTCATCAAATCTTCCCTTGAATACATTTTCATACCGGGAGCTCCTGGCATACCCTGAAGTAGAGGTTAAACAAAATATTATCATGGCAATGGCATAAAATTGAATGATTGATATAAATATTTGTCAGGTTACAACTTTACAAGGCAACTTACCTCCATGGATTTCAACATCTTTTCCATTTCAGCCTCTTTTGCTGATTTCGGGACAAAGGGTTCTCCTGGAGTTCTATTCTGAAAATAGAAATTAAAAAATCAGGTTAAAGAGTTTGGAACATAAACATTATCTAGGTATTAATCACTACGGCAAAAAATTGACAATTATCAAATGCAATAAACAATCCTAAAAAGAGTTCTTTGAATCATGGAGTTTAAGGAGATTGGAAATCATGATCATGGTGAAACATAACAGAAATTGATCATTTGAAGAGCAGATGGTCGCCATGCTTAAATATTGATCTATAAATTGTCTAACAAATTCCAGCACCTTAAAAGAATTGTACTACAATAAAGAAAAGAATATGTATACTATTGAGATAACTATACTAAAATACAAGTTTCAGGGTAATGTTTGATGCTCTTCAACATAAACATGTTGTCATAACTAATGTTAGCATTAAGTAAAAAATTAGGCATTTATCGAAGTACACCACACTACTTCACTTATGGCTTTAATTCTAGGGGGAATTGCAAATCAGTAGGAACAAGTGAAAGTAATTGCAAAAACATAGAAGTTCAAGTGGGTCTTTGTTTTGGTGGAAGTAAATACTGTTTCCTTACTTGCACCATATCATAGACGCCACTTGCATCTTAGGCTACATCTTGCTGTTTCTCCCCCTTTTTCTTTTTTTTTTTGAGTACATCGAAGGCCATAGTTTGGGGGAGGGAGAGTCTTGCATGTGCCACGACTTGAACCCACATAACCCTTGACCTCCTAGCAAGGCACATGGGTTCTAATCAACTGGAGCAGCTCCAGTTGGTTGTTGTTTCTCTGTTTCTAGCATGCCTTTTTAGCGTCATAGCACCAACAATTTTTTTCTATACACAAGTCATAAAGAGTCCTTCGACTGGCTTCTTTTAACATAATTAACATAACAAAAGAAAAAAAATATCATACCCATGAACATAAAGTAACAAGTTATTGCCATTAATAGAGCGAAAGAGGAAAACAATAATGACTGCTCAATGGGTAGTCATAGTTTTGATGTCCGTGTAAAAAGTGTATAAAAAATGTGTTTATAATATGTGAAAACTAATAAGCTTTCATGTCCCATTAGTTTCCTTAAACCCACCTTCTTGCATCCTCCATGTTTTCCCAACGTTTACACCCTCTAGGTGTTTTGGATGTTTCTAAGACCAAAATCAAAATCACAAGCTATAATACGTCTAATTAGAAATTTGAGGGATTCTAAAGAGTGTTTCATAAAATATGCATACTTCTTGGAAAATGACCATACATTCAATCATATTGACAGTATGAAACGATAACAAAGAAACAGAAAAGTGACAAGAATTGCTCTACATTAATGTACAAAATATGCTCTACAAGAAAGTTAAATTCAATACATAAAAGGATGAACTTGAGTATCACAATGCAGTAGTCACCTTAGGAACTGGTGGTGGCTTCACACTGCATGCTTTACTAAGGTCATTGCAGAAGAAATGAGTCAATGAATCAATCTGAGGCTTCTTTTGGTATAGATATTCTGCAACATCAGTATCAGAGTACCCCATGATCTACAACAATTCAGAATTGAAAAAATGTTAGTACACATATAGAATATTGGAAGATTCAAAATCATTAGGGGAAAAAATAAAGCAAGCATTCAAATTCTGAAGTTCTGTAAGTATCAAATACTAAGGCCATGTGGCAAGTACCCCATGCTCTCAAACGATAGACCGACTTGGCAAACCTATCAACAAAGTTAAAAAAGATTATGAAAATCTCACCTCTTCACAAGCCCGCTCAATTGTTTTGCATTTTGAATTGCATTGCCCTTCAGAGTCTTGTTCAACAAGCTAAACAAGGACAAAACTGAAGTAAGAAACTTTGTTAAGCATTAAATAAGTTAAGTTCTACCTAAATTTTGCATAGGCTTTTTGGACATCAGCAAAGCAGTACTATATGACTTTGCTTTTTCTACATGGCAACAACATGACACACAAATCCTTGTTTTCTGACTCCAAAATGGTAAAGTTGTCCACAGACTACAATTTTGCCGAACATACTAACATTCCATGATGTCATCTATGATCCATGATGTCATCTATGAAGAATATGATACTTCCAAGTTCGATTCATGAATATTACCAGAAATAATAAAAAAAGGCTTACCAAACAAAGAAAAAAAAAAGGAATTTCATATATAATCGAATAATCAAATTTAAAAAGAAACTCACCACCAATTTGTCTCCCTGTTCTACTATATCAATTTTCAGAATCCAATCTGCTTCTTGCTTCTTCAAATTACAAAGGTTCTCTGCTATTTCAATTATTTGATACTCTGATATCTGATCCAAATGTGAACATAAAAATAGATATCATAATTAGATACTCATGAAACAACTATTAACAAGTTAGTTCTCTACAAATTACAAAAGAAATTAGCTACAAAAACCATCTGATAAAATTGAACGAAATAAAAAATAAATAAAATAAATAAATAAATAAATAAACAGTTAAATCCAGGAATGCAGAATCAGAAGGAACCAAGTTCTTAAACAAACATTGTGAGAGATAGCAGCTATGTTGCATGGGCTCTTCAAAATTGGACACCATACACTTCTTATTGGACAATTCTTATATATTTGTATTTATTATTATTATTATTATTATTATTATTATTATTATTATTATTATTATCAGTGTCTTTTTGACACTGTATATTACATATACACCATCATATCTCACATAATAAATTAATTAAATTATAAAAATATGACTGTTTTTCACGAGTCCATGTACCCTTAAATTTAAGGTTTGATGAATCCAAATCCGACCTCTGGATACACACCGCACCCGACACCCATTGAGTCAATGTAAAATAGGATAGGAGAAAAGGCCAGTTGATAGAAAATAACCAAATCCCATATCACAACCAAATTGCAACAAAAAAATTAGTGAAGAAAATTATTAACCCAGTGCTTGGGAACAAACCTAGATGATCAAATTGACGAAAACATAGAAATCAAAATCCAATAGAGTTATGTAAATTATAACACAAGCCAACATGACGAAACTGAAACAGAATACACAAAGATCGAACAAAACCCAGTTGGCGAGAAAAATAAAGGAAATTGATAATCAGATCCAGTAAAATGAGCAATACCCACAAACACAACTACAAAATTGAGTACAACCCCCATGACAAAACTGAACCAATCATAAAAATTAAACAATTTGGGAGTAATTGAAAGAGAGCCCAGATGATAAAAGTACCTTCTTGGGGGAGATCTGAGCTTGTTTGGTCTGAACTTGTTGATACAACTGATTTGCGAGTTTTTCACAGACCTGGCATTTAATGTAGGGTATGTCCTCTTTTCTCGCAGCTCCTACTGGTTTCTTCGAACAGTGAGACATCGGTACCCATGTCGATACAACCAATGCTGCCAATACCAACACAACCATTCCATCGATTCTCGCCATTACTCTCTCTCTCTCTAGAATGTATCAATCTCTCTTTCTCACTCTCTATAAATAAGAAGAAGAAGAAGAGACTCGTGTGTCAACCATAGCAGCGTGAGAAATTGGAGGAGTGTGTGGAGTAGGAAACAATGAGGTTTTGACAAGCGTTCTCTTGCTTGTGATTGGTTGCTTTTGAGCCACGTATGATGGTCTTACAGTTTTTGGCCAATAGAAAGCAAGCAAAGAGTTGTATTTTATTTTGAAGATTATTATTGAGTTATATCCAATTTTAACTTGGAAAAGGTGCTAGGACTACATGTATCTTATAATTATAATAAAAAAAATAATATAATTTTATATTTTTTAAGTCATAAATAATAATAACAATTATAACTAAACACAAATAAAACATAATTAAATATTTAAAATAATATCATAATTAAATAAAAAAATTGGTCATAAGTAAAAAAAATAATATAAATTATCAATAGGTCATAATAGTTGGATTTAATTTTTATAAAGTTTTATTAAAAATAAATCAAAGTAAAATCGTCGTTAAAAATAATTTTTTTGGATCATTTTTGTATAAATCACTAAAATTGACAATTAGTGATTTTTTATCACAATTTTTATAAATTGTCCCTAAAATTTATAATTAGTAACGTTTTTCTGTAACGAATTTTTTAAACTGTCGCTGAAAGGTAAAAATTAGTAACTTTTTTTGTGACAATTTTTCTAAACTGTCGCTAAAATTTAAAATTGCTGACATTTTTTGTGATAAAATTTTTAAATTGTCGCTGAAAATTAACAATTAGTGATTTTTTTTTAATAGTGTTTGATGAAAAATGCCATTCAGTTTATTTGGTTTCATAATTCAGGATCCACTTTTCAGAAAGTTAAACATTTTTGTTTTCCGTGTTTTTTTTATTTTTACTGAATTTTTCAATATTTTAAGATTTTTTTTAATATTTAGATACACCTAACATAAATATACTTAAAAAAATAATATTTGTGAAAGAATCTTTAAAAAATCACTAAATACCAAAAATATAATAAAAAAATATAAAAATTTAATACATTTTTGTATTTTTGTGTATTTATTTATTTTTTATAAATATTTTACTTTTTAGATACATTTAAGTAAGGTGCATCTAAAAAAATAAATATAAAAAAACTTTGCTTAAAATTAAAAAATATTCATGAAAAATAATTTTTAAAAAAACATGAAAAATAAAACCATATACAATAATTAATTCTCACAAGGCTTACTGGATAATAAATTCATCTATTAGAACTTATACGTAAGTCTTCAATTAACATATGATATGGGACATGTAGGATAGAATTCTCCTAATATTAATCCTAACAAACTTCTAACATGGATAATTAATTAGTTCTATTTTTACTGGATTACTAAATGCTAATATTAATCCTATCAAACTTCTAACATGGATAATTAACTAGTTTTATTTTTACTGGATTACCAAATGAGTGCTTGGGATTGATTTTTTAAATGTTTGTTTTATTTTTATTTTATGTCTTTAATAAATTTATTTTAAAAATTTTCAAAATATTTACCTTTTTAAGTTTTATTCAATTAGACCAACCAAAAAAAATAGAACGACAAAAAAACAACTGGAAAAAATTTTAATAAAAAAAAAAGAAGTAAAATAGCTTATTTTTGGAAAAATTGGTCTAAGGTCCCTCTCTAACTTTTGATAAGAGGAGAGGTACACAATAATATGTTTTGATGGCTAAAGTCCCTCAACTTTATTTTATGTTACAAAATACCTAATTTACCCTTGTTTGGATTTTGGAATATTCTGTTGCTCAGTTCAAAAAAAAAAGAAAAGACAAGAGTATTCAGTTGTTGATTTTTTGGTGAAGATTTTGGAAATTGGTTTCGCGGTGGAGACTTTGTCGGAGATTTCGTAGGGATTTCGGAAGTGTTGCAGTGTACTTGACGACAGAGATTTCGACGATCGTGTAGGTGTTAGAATGTGTTGATCGCGTAGGTTTTTCAATTGAGTTGAATCAGGTATGGTTTCGATACAGATTTCACATGAATTTTGATTTTTGTTTTGAATTTTATGTAAAGATTGCGATTTGATATTAGTTGTTCGAGTGTATTTTTGCATTAGGTTTTTGTTTTCAGTTTTGATCAATTCGTAATTAAGTTCCGATTTGATTTTGTTTTCAGTTCCGACTTGATTTTGTTTTCAGTTTTGATCAATTTGTAATTAAAGAGAGGCTAGCTCAATGAAGTTGTTTATGATTTTTGGAGTTGATTTTTCATTTTCTATTATTAATCAATTTTAGACAGAGGCCATTTTGATAAAGTTGATTTTTATTTTTTAAATTAATTTTGATTCTCTGTTTTTTGATCAATTTCAAAGAGTGTTGACAGTGTAGTTGATTTTGATGTTTAGAGTTCATTTATCGTGCTCTGTTTTTCATTAATATGTTGATCAATGATAAGTTTTGTTCTCTATTTTTTCAAACCAAAGAAATTTGTTTAAACTAGAGAAATTTCATTCTCTGCACTTTTGTTAGTATAGTCCAGAGAAAATTGAAAGTTTGTTATTATAATCCAAAGTTTCTAATGCATATTGAATCTGAGAAAGTGAATGTAAGTTCTTAAATTTCTCTGGAATTTTATTTGTAGTTGATAGAAAATTATTAGTTTGTTATTGACTTTCAGTTTGTAATTCAGAGAAAATTATTAGTTTGTATAAAATGAATATAATTTTTTGTTTTCTGAGCAAAAGTTCTTAAATTTCTCTGGACTTTTATGTTGTTATTGTGAAGTGTTTTATGTTGAACAAATTATTTTTCTTATTTTTTTTTTAGTTTCGATGGACAGTGCAGTGTTATTGCTGTGCAAATATGGGGATGATACTATTGTCATTAATGTTTCATGTGAATTGAATTTTGATGAATTTGTTGGCATTTTGTGTAAAACATGGGAGAATTTGAAACCTGAGACTATACGTATTTCATATTCTATTGTGAGCCATCCGAATTGTATGGTTCGAAATAATATTGATTTTCTGAATATGTTGAGGGTTGTTTGTGCACGCGGTGTTGATATAGTTGATGTTTCAGTTACTAGATGTAGTATTTCTGATGAAGATGATGAAGTGGGGTTTAATTGGGTAGATGTTGTGGATGGTGAGTGTGATAGGCTGGTGGATATTGAAAGGAATTCACTCTCTAAGTTTTGTTCTCACCAAGAAAATGTGTTATTGTCAGCTGGTTGGCGAAATAATATTACGAGTGTTGGACAAAAGTTTGAGGATTGTGTGGTTGAGTTTCGTACTTTTTTATGCAAGTATGCTATTGAGGTTGGTTTTCAGTTTACGCACGTTAAAAATGACAAACTGAGGGTTACGGCAGAATGTGCATATAAGGAATCAAGGGGATGTATGTGGCGTGTACATGCTTCAGTTGAAAAAACAAATGGGTTCTTCTACATAAGGACTTTGAACAATGAACATACGTGTGGTGTGGCGGTACGTACGAGTAAACATGCTAGGATGACTTCCAGCTTAGTTTTTGGGTTGATACTTGAAGAGGTAAGTGCAAAACCTTTAACTCGTCCAGTGGATGTTGTCAAATAAATGAAAGACAAGTATGGGGTCTCAATCAATTATAGCTGTGGTTGGTTGGGGGTTGAAAAAGCAAAATGTAGTACATATGGGGATTCTTGTTTGTCATTCGATCAATTACGGTGGTATTTTGATGAGGCATTGAAGAATAATCCAAGTAGTCGTTTTGAGTTAGATTTTGAAGATAACAAGCGTTTCAAAAGAGTGTTTGTGGCTTTTCATGCATGCATTGCTGGTTTCAAATATTGTCAGTCATTGCTTTTTTTTGATGGAACATTTTTGAAAGGACGATACAAAGGAGTTATGCTTGCTACAACGGGGAAAGATGAGAATGAAGGTAATTGTAAATATATCTAATTTTATCTAAGTATGTGAATTTTCTATACATGTATGAATTGAGTGAATGTGATTTTTCTCCGACCTTTTGAATTTTCTCTGGTTTTGGCCACTGTGTGGATTTTGTATTGTTGTGGCCACTGTGAGAATTTTCACTGGATTTTGGTCAGTGTGTGAATTTTCTCTGGATGTTGTAGTTGTTCACTAAGTGAATGTTCTCTGGATATTCTGATTGTGTGGATTTTCTCTGTAGTTGGTCACTAAGTCAATTTTCTCTGGATGTTGCCAATGTGTGAATTTTCTCTGGAGTTGGGCACTAAGTTAATTTTCTCTGGATGTTTGCAGTGTCAAATTTCTCTGGTTGTTTATTGTTCTATTTTTCTCTGCATGTGTATATCTAATATGCTTGTTACTATTTGTTTTGTACGTTTTTTTCCTATAGCTTTTGCTGTTGTTGATGCTGAGAATAAAGACAATTGGTGTTGGTTTCTTGAACATTTATGTGGAGTATTGGGATCAGAAAGGGTGATAAGTTTCATATCAGATCGACATTGTGCTATTATGAAAGGAATTGCTAGGTTTTTCCCTAACTGCTTTCATGGATTTTGTCTTGAACATCTAAAGAGAAATTTGAGGGATAAGTTGTCATGTGGAAACACAAATTTGGTTAAGGAGACGATTGTGTCCAAGTTTTCAGAATGTGCATATGCGCTAACAAAGGCATCATTTCATTTCAAGTTAAATGAATTAAAAAGGGAGGGAGGAGACATTGTGAGTGTTTTCTTGAGAAGTTTACCATATGAAAATTGGAGTGATGCATATTTTGAGGGGAAACGTTATGGTGAGATGTATTCAAATGTTGCTGAGTCATTCAATTCATGGATACGAGACGCTCGACACTTGCCAATAACAAATTTGGTGGACATGATACGGTTGCAAATGATGAATATGAGGTTTGATAGGAGGCTGCTCTCTAGTAAATGGAATAAAGTTCTCTGTCCTCGTATGGATAGTGTATTGGAGAAGGCTTTCTTGGATGGGAGGACATGGAATGTGAGTTTATCATCTGATAATGTCTTTGAAGTGCATTGTTTTCCTTCAGTTATGGTTGATCTTTTGTTGAGAACTTGTTCATGTCGAAAATGGGAAATAAATGGATATCCATGTTAACATGCTGTTGCTGCAATTTTTAGGAGTGGAAAAAATTTGAATTCATTTGTTGAACCATTTTTTCATGCTGATATGTATCGTCAAGCATACTTGTTTTCGATTGGCCCAGTTCCAACTATTGAAAAACCTGTGTGTAGCATTGATGATGTTATGATTTTACCTCCATTGAGTAAGAGACCAGCTGAGAGGCCAAAAAAGAACAGAATTTCTTATACTAGAGAGTTTAAAAGGGTGATTAAGTGTAGTCGTTGTGAGAGTATTGGTCGCCATAATAAGAGGACATGCAAGGAACCTTTGTTAAATAGTTGAGGATAATACATTTTATTGATTGAATAATACATTTGATGATTACTTTGTGTATTTTGTTTTGTGAAATGTATTTTTTAGACAATGTATACAATAATATCAATCAAATTCATCCAGAGAAATTTTCCAATATCAGTTAAAGTGTGCATTGTGTTTGTTGATATATACTGTAGGCAGTGGGTTTGTAATACCTGTCAAATTCATCCAGAGAAATTTTCCTATGGCAGAGAAAATTCTGTGTATTGTGTTTTGAAGCTTCAAATTCATCCACATAAATTTGACAATGGCAGAGAAAAGTACTGTGTGGATTGTGTTTTTTGAATTTGATAATTGTTTTGTACTAACATAGTGCATTAGAGATTGCATGATCATATAGGCACCTTCTTTGGCACGATATGAGTTAAATTTGTCTGTGAATTTCTGGTAACTTCATATCAGTCATTTCAAGAAATGTGCACACCAGACAGAGCATACATAAAATTATTGCACTGAGTACAACCAAGAAACAAGATTAAGCTCTTTTGAAAATCTCTCTAAGTTGGGAATTTCTCTAGACCATGGAAGAATTTCTCTGGACTCACTTCAACTTAGAAATTTTTGTCAAAGCCAGAGAAATTTTCCTCACCAACCCAGAGAAATTCCTCCTCTCCAAATCACTCAACCTAGAGAAATGCACAACTTAGAAATTCCATTTTCTGTCACCATTTGAATCCGTCAATTTCATTCGGAGAAATTTTCCACTATCAGAGAAAACTATCTGGGCATTGTGTTTTGAATTTTGAAATTTGAAATTTATCCAGAGAAATTTTCCAGTGGCAGATAAAATTACTGTGCGTTTTGTGTTTTGTTGAGTTTGATGATTGTTTTGTACCAACACAAAGCATTACAGATTACATGATTATATAGGCATCCCCTTGGGACGATACAAGTTAAATTTCTCTGTGAATTTATGCTAATATCCTTCTAGAGAAATTTATGCAGACAATTTTCTCTGTGTGGATTGTGTTGACAATTACAATAAAAAAAATATATATATTTAACCATCGATAGGTATGAAATTTACATTAGTCGAAATAAAAAAAAATGAAATTTACATTAGTCAAGAAAGGATATATACATATATGTGAAGCATCATCATTCCTTCAATGTATCAACAAAAAACTGAATGGTTGATACTGTATGGATATATACATATATGTGAGACAATTTTCTCTGCGTGGATATGTACATTGTCTTTCTTTCACCAGTTTCACTATTACATTTTTGGTTCTTCTTCTGGAGGTATTTCAACTGGTTCAGTCCATGACTGGCCAACTTCGGTCACAAATCTCTCTATGAGTTCTGCCCTCATCAACCTTATCTTTTGTGTGGACAATTTGGAGCTGATAGGTTCATGCTTGCTATATTGTTTCATTATATAGCAGACAAAGAGGCCACAATCCAGACTGCATACAAATTATAGGTATGGTTAGTTTTAAGAAACATGCAAATGAGATTATCTTATTTATAGATGTATGAAACTTACGAATCACTGTCTTATTGTGGAGCATTGTTGACATACTCAAAGTCGTAACTTGTGTTTTGTGAGTTTATCAATTTGAAAGAGGGTTGTGATTAAGCCTCTCTTTCAAGGCAAGCTTTCAAAAAATTCTCCACATAATCTTGCTGCAAAAAAATAATTTTTAAATAACAGAGAAATTTACAGACAAATCAATGGGATTCTATGAAAATTATCACCACATAAAGATTATGATGGATATGAGAAATTTACACTCGTTACCAATTGTTTTGCATCTTTGACATATTTGTCTTCTGCATCATTCCTCCTTGGCCTTAGTGAGTTGTAAAACCTCCATAAATTGTCTTGTTTGTCTAGGACAAGCAAGGTCTAGTGATTTCCATGTGTGGACTTCTCCTTACCTCCAGTATTTATTGGGAAATGGAGGAACCTGTAGTTTCTCCATACTGTTTCAATATGCTTGTCAAATAAGAACACTTGAAAAGCTTGATTTTCTGTCATCTTGATGAAATTCTGTGGTTAGAGAAAATCAAAAAATGGTTATGTTATGAGAAAGTTAAAATGACTGGAATTTCAGAAATATACACACAGAAATTTTAAATGCACACAACTAGCCAGAGAAAATTAGACTAGTGACACAACTGGCTTCAAGAAGTATCTTAAGAAGAGAAAGTAGTAAGTAAATTAAAGAGAAAATAAAATAAAATAGTAGTAACATACTAAGCTCATGGATGTGAAAAAAAATGAAGTTGGTTATTGTCTTTCTCTCATTTGGTCAGCCAAAAGGATCTCTCCATAGCCATCAATGACCTGAAAAATATGATTTATAATTGTAATATTGGTTTATAAAGACTGATGGAACATTGCAGAGAAATTTTGATGAAAGACTTACATTATTGGCAATTTCTTTTTGCTTTATTAGGTTTCCAATGTCTTCGAAGGTAATGAGATTCAACTCACTTGTCCAAATTAAAGGCCTACGAGATGACAAAGAAGGGATTTAATTGTTGTTAATGCAATATAAGATTGTAATTTGTTGTTTGTTATCTTTTATTTTGTTTGTTGTACTTACTCAAGTCCAGACACATTTGATATGTGCTGCAAGATGTCTTTTACATGATCTTTTATCAATCTTGAAATCGGTAGAGTTTGTGGAAAGACCCAAGATTTTCTGATGTTTGTAGGTGGAGGCAAGACGTATGCATCAGCATCAAGTACTTCTTTGTCCTTCGTGGTTTGCTCAGTTTGCTTCACAGCTTGTTTTGAAGCTCTAGTCACTTTCGCAATTTTGGGATACTAAAATTCTGGATCGTGCTGCTTTTCCTTCCTTTCTTTTGCCTTCAAATTTTTTATCATTGATGTCGGATCTTTTTTGACAGTAGACAGTGAAAATATCAGTAAAAGTGAAATTTCTCTAAAGTAACAGATGATATTTCAATATGTAAATTTATTTGATTAAATATTTTCCAGTTACCATAGACTTTTGTCTTTTGTTTCGGTTGTTCTTTGTGTGCCATTTGTTCTTGTTGGGTTGGTGGTTGTTGTTCCACTTGCATTCCAACTATACACAGTGGAAATCAAGCAAGTCCCAAAAATCGAATAAGAAAATAGACAGAGAAAATCAAATGAGCAGTAGAAATCAATAGAAATAAGCGGCAGAAACTAATGTGTTCAGAGAAATATAACTTCCAGAGAAAATTACCAATGACATAGAAAATTATAATAAATAGAAATTTCTCTGAGTTATGTTGCCACAAGGACATAACTTTTTGTGGATCAAGATTTTCACTGACCTTGTGGTTGAAGTTGTGTTGTTGTTTGGTATGGTTGTGTTGCTAGTTGAACAGATAGTTCTTGAACTTGTTCATGCAATTTAGCATTTTCAGTTTCAAGCTCCGAAATTGAATTCCTCAACTGTTGGATTGTTTTTGTATCATCTTCTTTTTCAACCTCCAACATCCTTAGTTTCATTTGGATTGTGCTTTCTCTTTCTTGAAGTTCTGAGTTAAGTGATGTGAAGGTTCTTATTGCAATATCCTTTTCAGCAAGTAATTCAATCCAATTTCTCTCTTCTTCTTTTTTAGATTAAGAAAGTGCCTTTAGTCTTCGATGTAGATCAGCAATTTGGGCATCCTTTGATTCCTCACATTCTTCAGGCTGATGCATTGTTGAGCCGCAAATGCTATCACATTGCTGGTCCATCGACTCATTACGTTCTTTTTTATCACTTTCCTCCTTGTTTTCTTCTTGCTGTTCATCTTCTTCTTCACTGTCTTCTTCTTTCTGTTCATTTTGTTCTTTGTCTTCTGCTTCTATTTCTTCACTTTCTTCTTTGGCTTCTCCTTCTCCACTGCTTGCTTGATCTTCTTGTCCATTGCTGGCTTCGTATTCTTCTATGTTGCCCTCTGCTTCTTTATTGAATTTGACAATTGCTTGATGTTCAGATGAATCTTGTAATGTCTCCTTGATTGACAATTGCCTTTTTTGATTCTTTCTTCATCTTTTTACCAAGACAGAACTCCTCTGATGGGTTTTTGACTAGCTCCTTGTTATCTATCTGTATTTCATTAGAGAAATGTTACAAAATTCGCTGAGAGAAAAAATTCAAATAAGGAAAATAAAATTCATCTAAATGATACTAATGGGAAACAAACTTCAGAGAAAATTGTATGGGCCAGAGAAAATTAGAGACAAGGAGTTAATTTTATGAGGCAGAGAAAATTATGAAACAAGCAACATAATTTAGATATCAGAGAAAATCAATCAAGGCATATAAGTTAATGTTTGACTATAATTGTGTCAGAGAAATTTGGATTCTAGAGAAAATTCATTCGAAGGGTAGAAATAAATAGTGTTTATCAAAGATGCAAGGCACATAAGTTATGGGCCAGAGAAAATTACACACAAAGAGAAACAATTTTTTGGGCTAGAGAAAATTATGAAACAACCAACATAATTCAGATATTAGAGAAAATCAATCAAGGCATATAAGTTAATGTGTTACAATTGTGGTTAGAGAAAATTGGATTGCATAGAAATTTGGATTGCGGAGAAAATTGATTACAATGGCATAAATAAACTAGTTGGTACCAAAGAAGAAAAGATAAATTGATAGTTCAGAGAAAATTGATCTTAATCAATCAATGCACAAGGAGGTAAACAAAGCAGTGGTCAGAGAATTTTTGGAATTTCACTGAGATTTCAGTAGCGATGGGAATCTAACCTGTCGAGGTGCAAGAGAGTGGAGTGGTGTCTTCTGCAGCTATTTCATCAAGGTTTGCAGGTTCCACTTGGCACATCTTGGGAAGTCAATTGTGTTACTGTCTTCCGAGTCAATGATAGTTGCATGTTCACATAGCCAATGCTGTGATGAAAATTAAAGTAAATAAAATTTTCTAAATGCACAAATTTGTAAGTATGATAACTGTAAATTTGAATGGATATTATACTTACCAGCAATGTAATGACACACCCCGTAACTTTTTCTGGAGTTTTGTGCAATGCCATGATAGAATCAATCAATGTTGATGTGATTGCTTCTGACCAATCATATTGTTTCATTGATTCAAGAGGTTCCACATACTTTATAAAAACCCACCTTATTGAATTCCCACTTGTTGCAAAAAATAGGGTGAGACACAAGTACAATGTAACAATGATTGCTACATCTTTGAAGTCAGTTGGTTGCTTGCCTTTCATTGCTTTGACCAAAGCATTTTTAAGAACAGGACCAGTGAGCCTTGTGTCCTTTTGGAATCTTTTCCTTAGGAATGCAGATTTTGACTTTTTAGAGTATCTTAATGACATGGCTCCTTTACCTTCTTCCAAACCAAAAATCAAGGTCATATCATTTGTTGTAAAGGTCAAGTTCTTCTTACCAACTGTGAATGTTTTTGTTTTTTCATTGTAACATTGGATTATGGCAACTACATCATCATCGGATTTCCTAGATTTCTTTGGATCCATCCTTCCAGTTGTTAGAGCTTGGATCAAATACCAGAATGGGGTCTTTTGAAGCTCTACAAGTTGTTTTGAATTGAATTTAAGTGTTTGAAAAAAGGAGACAACAGATGAGAGGTTGGATCGGAATTGAATGGTGTAGTGAGCTCTCTTTCTGTGGAGTTTAACAGGTTTTTGCCCCCTTGAGCTTGAGTCTTTTGAAGTTGGGGTACTCATCTGGATGCTAGTTGCTTCATCATCTTGGACTTGTGTGTTTTGGAGAGGAGTTTGTGGTGTTTTGCTACTGGTTTTTGATCTTAGATCATAACAAGACTGAGAGAGTTGTTCTTTCTTGCTTGGTGTTTCCAGTGTTTTACTGCTAGTTTTTTATCTTAGCCCATAAGAAGACTGAGAGAGTTTCTGCTTTTTGCTTGGTGTTTCCGGTGTTTCGCTGCTTTTACGTTTTGCCATTTCTCGACAATGATTAAAACATAAAGATGTCAACATTAAATCCCAGAGAAAATTAAACATACCAGAGAAAATTAGACATGTCAAAGAAAATTACAGATAAGAGAAAATTGGAGATGTCAGATAAAATTACAGATAAGGGAAAATTACATAAAATTGAACATGCCAGAGAAAATTGGACATTAAAAATTAAATGTCAGAGAAAATCAACAAAGCATCATAAACATGGGAGAGAAATTTTCAATAATTGTTAAAATTACATATAGAAGTAAACATACCAGAGAAAATGAATCACAGAAAAAAAGTAAACATGGCAAGCCAAAGAAAATTTCCATTCCATAATTAGCAAGATAAAATAAACAAAGTAATGTAAACATGCCACTGAAAATTACACCACATTGAAACCAAGAATTGAACAAAATAAACATACCAGAGAAAAATACACATTCCGGAGAAAATTACACATTCTTGAGGAAATTTCCATTCTAGAGAAAATTTCAATTCATAATATTAAAATGATAGAGAAATTTACATACACAACCAGAGAAAATTAACTATGATAGAGACACACAACGGAGGAAAGTGGTGTGATGTGGTCAGAGAAAATTATAAATACCAAAGAAACTTAGACAGGCAAGAGAGTAATAGACATTCCAGAGAAAAATACATATTCCAGATAAATTTACAAAGCAAAGAAATTCATAGACAAAATCACAGAAACATATTCAAGAATAAGATCAAAATATAGAGAAATAACTTTTTTTTCAAAATACACATATCAGAGAAAATTGAAAGAAGAAACATTCATTCCAGTCCATAATATTAAAATTCCAGAGAAAATTAAATATGATAGAGACACACAAGGGAGGAAACTGATGTGATGTGGTCAGAGAAAATTATAAATACCAAAGAAACTTAGATAGAGGCCAGAGAGTTATATACATTCCAGAGAAAGATAGACATTCTAATTAAAAATACATATTACAGAGAAATTTACAGAGTAGGGAAATTTATAGACAAAATTACAGAAACATGTTCAAGAATAAGATAAAAACACAGAAAATTACTTTTTTCAAAATAAACATGCCAGAGAAAATTGAAAGAAGAAATATACATCAAGCAAAAATTAGAGAAATTCAAATGCCAGATAAATTTACAGATAAAATCACACAAACATGTTCAAGAATAAGTTCAAAACACACAAAAATAACTTTTTCCAAATTCAGGTAGCTTGTTATTACGAAATTGAAACCCTAATTTATGGAAGGTTAATATAAAATGCTATTAACTATGTTTCCAGAGAAAATCTAATTGTATTGTAGAAAAACTTACCAGAGTTAGGATGAAACTTGAATGACGAGCTGATATGGCCTGAGATGAAGATGTAGCGTGACGAAGATGGACTGAGATGACGATGAGCAGTGAAAACGAAGCTCTAACGAAGGTCAGAGAAATTTGTGAGGAATGAATGGGAATGATTTTTGCAGAAGATAACGAAGCTCTAATATCGATGGTAAAGATGATGTTGAAACCCTAATTATGCTGTTCTCCTGTTCGTGAAGATGCTGTTTGCTTGGAATGGAACTCAGACGTCGGAATGAGTTTCGTTTCTGTGTTGATTTTGGCAAGGGTATTTTGGTCCACAAAATAATTAAAAATGCGCGCCAAGTTGTTCAGAGACCTGATGCATCACAATTTTTTTGGGTGTCCTTTATCCTCTAAATTATTATTATTAGGGAGCTTAAAAAAAATTCCCCCTTATTTTTTGACTTATTTATTATCTTTAGTAAAAAAAAAAAATTATTTATTTTTACTTTTTAGATTCTTTTACACTATGCGGATCGGAAAAATAATTAAAAACGCGCGCCAAGTTGTTCAGGGACCTGATGCATCACCATTTTTTGGGTATCCTTTATCCTCTAAATTATTATTATTAGGGAGCTTAAAAAAATTCCCCCTTATTTTTTGACTTATTTATTGTCTTTAGTAAAAAAAATTATTTTTTTTTACTTTTTAGATTCTTTTTACACTATGCGGATCGGAAAAATAAAATATGTTGACACAAATTTGAAAAAAAAAACAATAAAAACAAAAAAGTTGAAAAAAAATATGATTTTTTTTAGTTGGTTGCCAAATGAATCCTAGTTCTATTTCTTATAATAAAGAAAAAGTTCAATTCTCCATGGTAGTGTATTTTATTCTAGTTTTACCATTCTTATAAGTTGTATTTTCAAATAAATTTACTCAAAAATTCCCTTTCAAAAACCCGTGTACCAAAAAGCACCATGGATTTTTTTTTATAAACATAAAAGCCCCATTGACTTGGTTAGTTATTTCAAGTGATCATTTTAATTTGTTTTTTTGCAATTTTTGGATTGATATACTCTTTTTTTTTTTTTTTTTGATTAGCTGACGCATAAGGGATTTAGATAACGAGAAGTGATTGAGACCCCCTACAATCACCACCCTCACACACGTGAGGGCTGGTAATTGGAGGAGAAGAGGAAAAAAAAAAAAGAAAAAAGAAAAAAAAAAGCTAGCCAATCAGAGAGAGAAGGGGTCATGGGGTGCCCCCTTGTAGGGGTCCAAGTCATTTTCCTTTAGATAACGGTTAAATTTTTTTTTTAAAAGTTCAAAGACCCATTTGGGGATTTTCTGTTGTGTTTATTGTGATTAATTGCTATATTATTGTACAATAAGAAGTTAATTACCAACTAGTTGTTTTACAACTTAATCTCTAAAATAGGAACTGTAAATACAAAATGTCACATACAAATTACATGTTTGAGTTTCGTTTAAATGTCACAGTGGCTCAATGTTAATTGTCAAATAAAATATTAATATGACTGTACGGGGGTGAAATATTATCTGTTCTCCGTACTCCTTGAATCCAAGCTTCACGTGACATCGCCTGACCTAAAAACCAAAAGATGATGAGCTGCCCGGCGGTGTGCTGCCGGATAAACCCTCCGACGATCAAGTCAGCACACTTGGAGAAGAAGAAGAAGAATAGAGAGAACACTTTAGAGCGAGAGAGTTTGGAATTCCTTTTGATTGCTTACCTCTAATGTCTCTCTTCTCTTCCTTTTCTAGGCTGGCCATGTAGCCTTAGAGATTGTGGGCACACTACCTCTATTGTCCTTCTTTGAGTAGGTGATTGTGCTCCCATCTACCTTCCTTACGCGTGTAGAGACCAAAACCTCCAAACAGTGTTTGTCGAACCGCTAAACGGTATTGACGTATACCAGGAGTGGATTTTCTCTGCTTTACCATTGGTCTAAGTAGTTTACACAATCGGGATATCACTTGGAAGAGAGAGACACCACAACGGACTGGAACGGCTGAGCTACAATAAATTGGTCTATCGGGATTAACTGGTCGTAGGACGCGCGGTTCGGCATCTCGGCCTCGCTCTGCTACCATGTAGGACTCCTCGGCCCTACGTCAGTCTGGACTGTCTGTAGCTCGGCCCAACGCATCAGTACGGATTTAACCAAATATCTATTTTCGCCGAATCATAGCTCAGTCGACCTACTTGGCGCAACTTAATGAGCCGGGACAGCTGCGTTGGTTCAATTTGGCCAAGTGCATGGTCCTTGGCCCTAACGAGGCCCAATTGTTCAGCACAAATCTCCCTCTCAATTGCCCCTTAATCCCATCCGAGCTGAGCGTGATTGGGATTACTACTCCGGCCGAGCTATTCGATTTGGTCGGTCATTGAGGATTACGCCAGTAGTCTTGTCATCGATCAATCAGTCGTACTAACAAACTATATTTTCAACGCCATGTGGCCTTCCCTGACTGGTTCTGTGCGTTCCTATAGCTTCAGACCTTCAAGCTTTTGCCACCGCCGCCGTCGCTATCATCATTGTTTTTCGAGTCGTTTCCAGCTATTTCTGTCCTCATGAAGGCTTCAGTAAAGGTCGTGGTCGACTGGGTCCTGACTTGGCATCCATACCCGTAAGTTTTCCTCACTTTCCTTTATATTCTCCATTGATGTTCTTCGTGTTCTTAATTCCCGTTTGTTTCGTGACTGTTGAAATATTGCATATGCCCCTCTTATGGGATTAATATCTGTGAGCAATAGGCCAAATCGAAGCCCTAAGTATCGACGGGGCTTCTTTGCCCCTTATTTCCCTTAATTATTGTAGGTGGTTCTGGATTTAGGATGAATACTGAAAACTCTGGGTAAAATCGATCAAAAACCCACTTTTTGATCTAAAAATAGGATTTAGCCAAGCCAGAATTGGTTCGAGGTCCTCCTTGTGGGAAAATCGAACCGAGATAGGAACCAAAATATAGCACCACAATCGATCAAATGCCCCAGAATCTCAGACCAAGCTAAAACACTTCCTCATAGGAGTCGTGCAAGTTATGCCGTGCTATTACTTAGACTTATTTTTTTAATAATGTAGAACAAACTAGGACCGACCAGGCCCACTCAACATAACTGTCAGTGAGGCTCAAAGACCGAGCAAACAATCACCTAATTTTGACCGAGCTACAATAAAAATTACCCAACTAAATAAAACCGGGATAGATGGGGAAGTACCGATTCATAGTTAATTCGCCTGGGGCAATGGTCGA
The DNA here is from genome assembly GCA_036172215.1 of Camellia granthamiana. NCBI lineage: Eukaryota > Viridiplantae > Streptophyta > Magnoliopsida > Ericales > Theaceae > Camellia > Camellia granthamiana. The sequence goes on along the minus strand of CM069916.1, from coordinate 69,662,903 downwards.
GTTCCGTAGAGAATACAATATTACAGACGACGTCCACTTAGAGCTGCGAAGAAAGGAGACACTCCCTGGGGCGAACTGGACAAATGCCCCTTCACAGTGGTGTCCATTGTGGAAGGCGGCCTACGCTTCCTGATCCAACCCTTAGTCTATAAATTTTTGAGGTAGACTAGACTGTGCTTGACCCAAGTCTCCAACAACACATACAAAATAATAAATGGCATGGCCGCGTTGAATAGATTACTCAATCTGAATCTCGGCCTCGCCGAGATATTCCATCAATACACACTTAGCAAAAATAAAGGAGGGTTTTGCTGGTATCTCAAAGTTAGGAAAGGCCGAGCAAAACTTATCGAAGGTAACCCGAATAAAGAGACAAACGATGATGATTTCCTGTGGGTGTCCGTTAATTACGAGGACACCGAAGCACCCATACCGGGCTAGTACATAAGAAAAGATTTTGGGAGTGCTAGTGAGTACTTTAGCATGTTTTTAATCCTGTAACTGTTCTTGTGTTTTGCCGATCTAACCCTTGCTTTCCTGTTGCAGACTACAGACTCTTGGCCGACGATTACTCCCACGCAAACCAAGAGGCCATAAGGATTGCATTGCGACATCCGGCCGAGGAGCGAGAGCCTAAAAATTGCTCGGTTACGAACTGAGTTATCGTTACACGGAGCCGCACAGGAGCAGGGTGACCGACTTCCTTCGTGCCCCCTCTCCAGAGCCAGACCCAAACCCAAACCCAAACCTTCCGCCAATCAAACCTGTACCATTGATAGAAGAACAAGAAATGGCCAAAATCCGAGCCATAAAGTCTATGATCATGGGGGAGCCGAGCGACTCACAGCCGGCTGAAACGACATGAGGCCAAACATCTAGGCCTGTCGTGCAAGAGGGGCCCGTGCTAACTCTTGCCAGCGAGGTAGCTGCTGGTCGGTCGAGAAAAAGGCCAAGAAAGAAGTAAGTCGAGCAGCGCCTTGTTGACGAAGATTCGGTTGAGCTACCATCGACTGAACAGGGAGAGCAGACTGAACAACCACTTTCCGAGTGATCCACCCATTCAACTGCCCCTACAGTCTGGTCACTCGAGCTAAAATACAAAGGCCAAGTAGTGACAGAGGCGGACTCTGTTTACGCGGATAAGGACCATTTGCTCGGCTTCAACATGACCAAGGGTTTGCTTCTCCCTGTGGACATGAATAAGTATAAGGAACTGTCTGACCTGAAAGTCCTCTGGTCAACCGCAAAATCAATCATTATGGTAAGTGATCGAGTTATTGTACTTCCAAGTTATTGATCGGTTTCTCATACTAACTTCTGCCTTATTGCAGGCCGCACAGAAAAACTATTTGGCGCATGAACGTATGATTTCTGTGTGGTAGAGTTTGAAGGAGGCTATCACTGACAACAAATCCAAGACAGCCGAGTTGGAGAAGCTGAAGACTGCACATGAGACAGTGTTAACCGAGCAGGATCTCTTGGCTGAGAAGTTGGCGAAGGCCGAGGAGGAGAAGGATAAGGCCGTGTAGGCAAAAAATGAGAGATATCTAGCCGAGCTATGCAAGCTCTGCGCCGTCCACGGGGCCAAACTAGAAAAAAAAGTGGACGACGCCAAAGATCAGGGATACGCCAAGGGAGAAAGGATGTACGAGCGGCAGGTGGCGGGCACCAAAGACATATTTTTTCAGTGCTGCTAGAAAGCGGCTGCGAAAAAACTCGGTTAGGTGCCGGAGTCCGAGGTGTTCAATAACCCTCCACCTGCCTTCATTCCCTTCTATATACAGGCATATGCTGCCGCCGTGCTGCAGAAGTTGATAGATGACGCTAAGGAGGCCAGCGCGGTCGACGAGCCAACTTTACAACCAACTGACAAGACCTCGCTGCCAGCCATATCGGAAGAGGCGGCGCCGAGCAGTGAGCAGGAGCCTTCAAACGCCGAGCGAGGAACGGACTCTGGCGCTGAAACTGCGTAGAATATGGCAGAAGAGGTGGCAGGCAACCTGGAGGACGCTGTAGATATTGACTAAGGTGCAGCTAGGCTTATGTTTGTCCCCCTTTCTTTTTTTTTGATGTAGCCGGGCTACGAGCCCCACTTTTGTAATTAGGCTTTATTATAAATGAAAAGTGAACTTTTTGCTTGCCATGTATGCAAATTTTTGTTTGTCCTTTGGTTGTCATTTTCTTCGATTTGGCCGAGATAAAATCTTCTCGGTGCATTCTGAGCGTAATGGTCTCGGTTTAATGAGCAAACTCATCTTGGTTTAAAATATTAGTTGAACATAACACCAACTATTTGGTAGGCCGAGCAAGGTCAGCTCAGTTCTAATAAGAACTAGGTAAAGATACCAACATTTTAAGCGGGCGAGCAATGTCAGCTCGATTACAATATAAGTTGGGTGAAATTGATTCTGTTTGTGCAGTCGAGCGAAATCAGCTCGGTGAGTGAGCAAAATCAACTCTACATCGGCGAGCAAGAAACAGCTCGGCTAATCATGAGTGAAATCTGCTCTTCAATCGGCGAGCCAAAATCAACTCGGTCAATGATGAACAAAATCAGCTCGATGTAATGAGCAAAATCAGCTCTTCATCGGTGAGCAAGAAACAGCTCGGGTAATCATGAGCAAAATCTGCTTTTCAATCGGCGAGCCAAAACCAACTCGGTCAATGATGAGCAAAATCAGCTTTATAAAGTCGAGCAAAAATCAGCTCGAATAATTATGAACAAAATTGGCTCTGCTTAAATACGAGTTGGGCAAAACACCAACTGTTTAGGCGGTCGAGCAAGTTCAGCTCAGTTCAACAAGCAAAATCAGCCCATAATCGGATAACTACTTGTTCTGCAAAAGTTATCTCGGTTTGGAACACTTGCCCCTGGTACTCATAGCAGCTTAATATCTTTGTAACATTTTCATTTAGAAACACGAACATAAGAGAAAGAATGGGTCATCTTCTATTACATGTTACAGATTACACCCAATGCCAGAAGGCCAAGTTATAAGAAGCAAAGAAGTAGAAAAGATTACATTTCAAAAGTAAAATATCTTGAGATTGGCCACATTCCATAGTTTGGAGATAGCTTTACCATCTAAGTCTTCCAGGTGGTATGCCCTTTTGCCTGCAAGGCTAGTTATCTTGTATAGCCCCTCCCAATTTGCTCCTAATTTTTCCTCGCCAGGGATCACTGTGTTGCCCATTACCTTCCTAAAGACCCAATCTCTGACCTTGAATAGCCTAGGATGCACGGTCTTGTTGTATTTCTTGGAGAGCTCTTGTTGGTAAGTTGTTATGTGGATTAGAGCCCGTTCCCTTATTTCTTCGGCTAGGTCAAGCTCCAAGGCTACAGCCTCATTGTTCAAGTTTGGTTGAAAACTTTCAGATCAGATGGTTAGCATGCCGATCTCTAATGGTATGACTGCTTCCATGCCGTAAGCCAAGGCAAATGGAGTTTCCCCAGTTGAGTGTCTTGGTGTAGTGCGGTATGCCCAAAGCACATTGGGGAGTTCCTCAGCCCACTTCCCTTTGGCCTTCTCCAATCGTTTGTTCAACCCGTCCAAGATAGTTTTGTTTGAAGCTTCGGCTTGACCATTTGATTGGGGGTAGGCCGGTGTAGAATTGTAAAACTCAATCTTTAACTCCTCGCAAAACCCGCAAAAGAGTTTTTCGTCGAACTGAGTGCCATTATCCGAAATGAGGGCTTTTGGGATGCCGAAGCGGGTGATGGCATTCTGCCAGATGAATTTTTTAACATCTTTTTCCTTGATGGTGGCCAATGGCTCGGCCTCTACCCACTTGGTGAAGTAGTCGGTAGCAGCGATGAAAAATTTGCGGTTGCCTAGAGCTGCTAGAAGAGGTCCTATAATGTCTAGCCCCCAAAGTGCAAATGGCCAAGGACTTGTAAGGGGGAGCAACTCTCTGGCCGATTGGTGAATCTGGTGAGCGAATTTTTGACATTTTTCGCATTTGCGAACATATTTCTGCGCGTCGGCTTGTATGCATAGCCACCAATAACCTTGGAAAATTGCTTGGTAAGCCAAAGATCTGCCCCCAATATGGCTTCTGCAGATGCCCTCATGAATTTCAAAGAGAAAAGCTTCAACCTTGCTAGGGTGGACACACTTCAAGTACGGCCTAGTGAAAGATTTCTTGTACAAGGCGCCAGATGGAGAGAGCCAAAACCTCTCTGACTTGGCCATGATCTTGTTAGCCTCCTTCTTTTCAGTAGGTAGAATTCGATCCTTCAGGAAGGTGATGATAAGGTCCATCCAGGATGGTCCCAAGTTGGCGCAGAGTACTTCAGGCACCTCCGGTTCCTCAATGCTCAGTCGGGGTAAAAATTCTATCACCAAAGGATTGGAAAAAGTCGTTTGCATAAATGCTACGCAGGCCAATTTGTCGGCTGCATTGTTTTCTTCGCGGTTAATTTGTTCCATTCTTATTGCGGCAATTTTTTGATTTTTTCGCGTACCAGCACTTGATACTTAGCCATCCTTTCATCCCTGGCCTCATATTTCCTGGAGACCTGATTGACCACCAGCTTGGAGTCGCTGAATACCATAAGTTTTGATGCCTTCATTCTCAAAGCGCCCTTCAATCCGGCGAGGAGGGCTTCATATTTTGCCTTATTATTGGATGCTGGGAACCCGAGTGTGATCGCATGCTCAATGGTCAGCCCATCCGAGGATGTCAACACGACCCCTAGCCCGGCACCATGTCTATTGGAGGCCCCATCAACGAAGAGTTTCCACATCTCGCCGATGAACAACTTCCAGTAGTCGGAGGGATTTTGAGAGTTCCTCAACTCCAAGGTACTGGTCGGCTCATTCTGGTCTTTTTCTACATCTCCATCAAGCTTGTATTTCGGTAAATTGATTGGTTATTCCATTTCTTGCTTAGCTTTCTCTTGCCATTCTGCTACTTGTTGTCCACCACTTGTTTCTACTATCTGAGCCGTAGGCTGCGCCAAGTCCGCCCTAGCCAAATCGATAGGGTAAACAGGCTGTGTTCCAGGGGTAAATTTTGATACGAAGTCGGCAAGAGCTTGAGTTTTGATAGCAGTGCGCAACTAGAACTTGATATCGTATTGCCCAAATTCCATGGCCCACTTCAAAATTCTACCGGTGAAATCTGCCTTTTCAAAGAGCACCTTGAGTGAAAATTCGATTAGCACGACTATCGTGTGGGCATGAAAATAGTGTGCCAGCTTTTTGGAAGCCATCATGAGAGCCAGAGCCAGTTTTTCTAGCTGCAGATATCTTGATTCAGCCGGGAGCAGTGTCTTGCTAACGTAGAAGATGGGGAGGTGCTGGATCCCCTCAACGCGGACGAGGACGGCGCTCACCGCGTGCTGAGAAATTGCCAAGTAAAGATACAGTTTTTCGCCTGGTTTTGGTGTGACCAGGATTGGGGCCGAGGAAAGGTATACTTTTAGATCCGCCAGTGTACGGTCGCACTCGTTATCCCAAAAGAACTTGGCCTTCAAAGTTTTGAAGAAGCGCCTACAACGATCTGAAGACCGGCTGATAAATCGGTTCAGCGCGGCTGCCATTTCGGCGAGATGTTGCATGTCCTTTATGGAGTTTGGCCGCTCCAGTTCTTGTATTGTCTTGAGCTGGGAAGGGTCGGCCTTGATTCCTCATTTTGTGACCAAAAAACCTAGAAATTTCCCGGTTCCAACTCTGAATGCACACTTGGAGGCATTTAAACATAGCTTGTGATGTTGGAGTATGACAAACATTTCTGCTAGGTCGGCAAGGTGTTGAGACTTGTCTTTTCTCTTTACCACCATGTCATCAATGTAAGCCTCTATAGTGTGGCTAAGAAGGGGAGCGAACATTTTGGTTAACATCCTTGAAAAGTTGCCCCGCATTTTTTAGACCGAACGACATGACCTTGTAGTAGTACAAGCCTCTTGGAGTGGTGAATGAAGTGATCTCTCGGTTTGGTTTGTACATGGTGATCTGGTGGTAGCAGTGATATGCATCTAGGAAGCTAAACCTTTGATGGCCAGCGGTTAGATCCACCAGCTGGTCTATTCTCGGGAGGGGGAAGTTGTCCTTTGGGCACGCACGGTTGACTGTCTTATAATCGATGCACACCTACCATTTACTATTCTTTTTCAGTACTACCATCGTGTTAGAGATCCATTTGGGGTATTGCACTTCTTCTATCACCCTAGCCTCCAACAATTTCTTGACCTCCTTTGTCACTATCTCGGCATGGTGCAAAGCCGAGCACCACGTTTTCTGGATGACCGGTTGTGCATTTGAAAAGACATTCAACTGGTGGAAAATGAAGTTAGGGTCGACACCAGGTATATCGTAAGGTGTCTAAGCAAAGGCCTCAATATTGGAAACCAAAAAGTTGACATAATCGAGCCGCTCGGCGCTGGATAAAGATGATCCCAAAAGAAAGAACTTATTTGGATCATTCTCATCAATGCAAACTTCTACCAAATCTTCAACCGATTTCTCTTTGGCTTTTCTTCCCACGTCTTCCAGAACTTCCTTCCCTTCTGGTCTTTCTATCATTTGAACAAAGCCTTTGGCAGCCCAGCTACCATTTACTATGACAAAGCACTGTTTTGCCATTACTTGGTCCCCCTAAACCTCTTCTATTTGTCCGGCTAGCATTGGAAAGTGCAAGACCTGGTAATAAGTCGATGCTACTGCCTGCATGGCATGTAACTAGCCCATTCCCAGGATTAAGTTGTAGGTTGATGGGACCTTAAGCACCCAAAATTCCACTTGCTTTGAGACCAACCTAGCTTTGACCGGCAATATAATCTTTCCGATTGGCCATTCGGGTTGAGAGTTGAAGCCAAACCAAAGAGGACGTTGCTAGAGCCAAGTCTTTGTCCTCAAACTTCATCTGTTTGAACGTGTCATAATACATGATCTCGACCGAGCTCCCCTAGTCAATTAGAATTCTTTTTGATATCGAAGTCCTTGACACGAAAGGTCACCACCAAGGCATCATTATGAGGCGTTTGAATTCTCTCCAAGTCCTTACTTGAAAAAGTCAAGACGTCTTTTACCTCGGTTTTTTCTTTCTTCATGGCGGGCTGAACAGAGAGTACTTCCTTCATGTGCTCGGCCTTCTTGATCATCCCCCTCAGCTCGCAAACCCGCGCTGGTTTGATGATGCCGTGAATCATATTAATTATGCCTTAGGGTGCTGCATTCAGGACAGCAAGGCCATTTGGCTTGGCCTGTCCTTGTGAAGCGGCCCTTATACCCCCGTCTATGTACTGGTCTAGATGCCCAGCCGCTACCAGCTCTTTCAAATGTTGCTTGAGCAACACATAGTCCTCCATTCAGTGCCCCCTTTCTTCATAGAAGGTGTAGCGATACCTCGAGTTGAAGCCCCTCTGTGTGTCTCCCAATTTGGCTGGCCAACGCACGTAGGGCTCACTTCAGATCTCACTTAGGATGTGGTAAATTGGGATCTTAAAGACAGTGGTGATGCCGGTTTGTGCTTTCAACTTCCTCTTGGTATCTTCTTCTTCATTATGAGAAGCGTTAGCTTGGTCGTTTCTGCAACTTTTGTTTATATCATTGCGGTTTGAACCGCGATGTTGGTCTCTAGCTCAGTCATTATGGCGGTTGTCCTCCTGCCCCACCGAGTGAACCTTTCCAACCGTTCTTCGGCGGTTGTCCTCCGAGGATTTGCCTTCTCGGTTGTGGTGGCGATGGTGGCATCATCTTCTACTCGGATATGTTCGTTGATCCACTGCATTAAGGACTCCATGGTTGTGGGCTGGTGCATCGTGAGCGAGTCTCGTAGCCTATGTCTGACTGGGAGACCTCACTTGTATTAGGCGATCGCCAAATTGGTGGGGCAATCGAGGATCTCATTGTAAGTTTCTCAATACTTGGTATTGTATGCCTTTAAAGAACCTCCAGATTCCATCTTGACGCTCAGGAGGTGGTCGACCTCCTTCGGTGTTCAAGTGTTGGTTTTGAATCTGGTGACAAAGGCCTCTGCTAGTTGTTGCCACCCCTCAATGCTCCCCTCCGGAAGTCTTTCGAACCACTTTAGGCCTAGTTCTCCCAAACTTGCTGGGAATATAAGCCACATCAAGGCGTCATTGTGCCAGTGGCCAGCCATTACTTGCCAGTAATGACTCACGTGCATGTATGGATCCGTTTTGCCATTGTACAACGTGAACTTAGGTTGGCGGAATCTAGCAGGGAGTGGCGTGCTCTCGATCTTTGGGGAAAGTGGGTTAGCGATAAGTCTTGCTAGCTTTCTGTCCATCGATGCTAGGGCCATCATTCTAGGCGTTGGCATCGCCACTTCCTTGCTGTAACGGATTTAGGGACTCATCCTTTGCAACGCCAACAATCTTTCGATCTCTTTACGGTGAGCTCGCGCCTCTAATACATCCCTCAGGTCCCCCGAACGGGCAGAGTAAGAGTATCTCGACATTGTCGACGGACGTGAGGGACGGTAACTACTGTCGCGAGTGTAAGATCTCTCCACTGGTGGGTCGGAGTCCCTAACTCCATAGCTTCTGGTGATAGAAAGAAAATGCGTCCCATCTTGGCGACGACTGTCAGAGCGGCGGGACGGGGTACGCTCACTGCGGTTGCCCACTCTAGCAACACCCTTCTCCTTGATCTGGCACTTCAACGTCTCTATTTCAGCCGCCATCTTCTGAATGAGGGCATCCTGGTCTCTGAGTTTGTGTTCTAAGCACTGAGCATATGACTCTCCTCGTCGTCGGTGACCCTCCGGACTCTTAGAGTGTTCAGTGCTCCTTGTGCGTTTGTCTTGCACATCTCTAGAAGAAGTTTCCAAGCCCGCCATGGTCGGAATAGCAGGAAGGCCATCTCTCCGTTGGACAGACTCTGGTGTGATATCGTCGAGAATGGACAATGGTGTTTCGTCGTTGTTAGCCATGGAAACGGTCGAAAAAGCTTGGAGAACAAGGTTTGTCTGTCAAAGAGTTCCCACAGACGGAGCCAATTGTACGGGGGTGAAATATTCTCTGTTCTCCGTACTCCTTGAATCCAAGCTTCACGTGACGTCACCTGACTTGAAAACCAAAAGATGGTGAGTTGCCTGGCGGTGTGCTGCTGGATAAACCCTCTGATGATCAAGTTAGCATACTTGGAGAAGAAGAAGAATAATAGAGAGAGCACTTTAGAGCGAGAGAGTTTAGAATTCCTTCTAATTGCTTACCTCTAATGTCTCTCTCCTCTTTGTTTTCTAGGCTGGCCATACAGCCTCACAGATTGTGGGTGCAGTACCTCTGTTGTCCTTCTCTGAGCAGGCGGTTGTGCTCCCTTCTACTTTCCTTACACGTGTAGAGACCAAAACCTCCAAACAGTGTTTGTCGAACTGCCAAACGATATTGACGCATACTGGGAGTGGATTTTCTCTGCCTTACCATTGGTCCAAGTAGCTTACACAACTGGGCTATCACTTGGAAGAGACAAACACCATAACGGATTGGAATGGCCGAGCTACAATAAACTGGTCCATCGGGATTAACTGGTCGTAGGACGTGCGGTTTGGCATCGTGGCCTCACCCTGCTACCTCGTAGGACTCCTCGGCCCTACGTCAGTCCGGACTGTCTGTAGCTCGACCCAACGCATCAGTACGGATTTAACCAAATATCAATTTTCCCCGAATCATAGCTCGGTCGGCTTGCCCGGCCCAACTTAATGGGCCGGGGCAGCCATGTTGGTTTAGTTCGGCCAGGCGCATGGTCCTTGGCCCTAGCAAGGCCCAACGCCATATCCCACGCTGACGTAGCTCGCCCTAATTGTTTGGTGCAAATCTCTCTCTCAATGACAATCATCAAATGCAAACGTACAGTGACTACTAGCTCTGGGTCAATTTCAGAATAACATCATAACTAGTGTGGTGGTCGAGGAAAATGAATGTGGCAATGGAGAATAATATGATGACGGATTTTTAATTTGAAATTTGATTGGCATTGACCGAAGGTACGCAACAATTTTGTGGATTCTGATTCTATGAATTTTAATGTGAGATTCTTCGCTTCTATTCATATGTGAAATGCTTAATTTGAGAGATTCTTATGTGAGAATTTTCAAATATGTCTAAACCAAGACTACAATAACTACTTAGTAAACTTGTGACAAATGTGTCTTTTTATTCTAAATAGAACTGATGAGATGTTAAGAATATTTAGAAGATTAAATGGTTCATAAGTTGCCCATATAAGATTTAGTAATAAATGCTCTCATAAAATTTGCTTAAATTTTTTATTTTTTATTTTATTTTATTTTTGTGTGGGATAAATGAAAAACTGTACCAAACAAATATGTTTTCTTATCATTCATCCCTCCTGCATTAACTTTCCGACCATCCCAAATAGAAACTTAAACCCTATTTTGAATATTCGAATTTGAAGAGATTATGTCATATTTAAAGAATATAATATGAGACATAATATGTTAGTTTAAGAGATGGATTATATATATTATGAGATTAATTTTATTATGTTTGATTAGATAAGATAGAACAGCCCCATTTGGCAGAGCTTATTTCCAACTTATTTTAACTTTTAACTTAATTTAAGTTATTTTGGTGTGTTTGGTTCAACTTAATAATACAGATTATAGCTTTTTTTAAAGTCAAAAATCAGCTTTTTCTTTAAGTGGGAGAGGAGAAGCTTTTTGGAACAGCTTAACCGGGCAGCTACAATTTGAGGGGCAAAATGACTTAAATGCCCCTCATAATTTCAAGTAATTACAAGTGTACCATATATATAAATAAAAAAACTCTCATTTTTGTCTCTTCAACGAAGCTGTCTGGCGATTTTCGGCCATTTCGGGCGATTTCCGGCGAACATGAACCAGAGATCTCTCTCTTCTCTCTCTTTCCCTCGCTCTCTCTCTCTCTTTCTCTCTACTACATCCATGGCACGGAACCTAGGGTTTTTCGTCGTTGGGTTCAGAGGGTGGATCGCAATCGCCAGATCGCGATTTCCGGCGAACTCTCTCTTTCTCTGCTACATCCATGGCACCGAACCTAGGGTTTTTCGTCGTCGGGTTCGGACGGTGGATCGCAATTACTAGATCGTGGCAGATCGCGATTTCTGGCGAACATGAACCAGAGATCGCGTGACAGATCGCGGTAGATCTCTCTTTTTCTCTCTAAGTGATTGAGATCGCCACGTCGCCACTGTACCTTCGTCGTCATCGTCCTCCATGTCGCCGCTGTACCTTCGTCGTCGTCCGCCACGTCGCCGATCAGATCTCTCTCTCTCTCTCTCACCGATGAGAACTTTCTTTGATCAGATTTCAATATTTTTTTAAGAAAAAAATAATAATAATAATTAAGCCATTATTATTAATAATTTCAGTATTAATTATTTTAGTATTAATTTCAGTATTTTTATATTAATTAATACTAATTAATAATTTTAGTATTAATTGATTACAAAAAGTCATTAATTGCCACTAATTAATTTATGGGAGATTTACCAATAAATCCCAAAATGTAAACTTATGAACCAATTGATCCCATTTTTATTCTACTAAACCGTTTAGTCCTGGGTAATTCTGAGGGACGTAATTACCCTCATTTGAACACTATTAGTCAGATGCGGCTGTTAGGCGTAAATTGGGTGTGGGGCGTGTGTGTCTCACGTGCGTTATTAGTGAATGGATGTGTGGTGTGTTGCATGTGATACATTGTGAGGGTATCACAGAATGCCAAACCGCTATAAGGGGCTTTTTTGGGCTAGGTTGGTGTGTTTAGGGGTTAACACAAGGCCCACAACACAATTTGGCAGGGATTCCAATTGTGACTGATTGGACACCCACAGACCCACAACCCGTTCAAGGTTAACCCGTTATGTGCATCCATATTCACACAATCGTTGTGGTCTCCCATTCTGTACTGTATGAAACCCTACATGTGTGATTGCTAGCAATTTCGCTATTCCGTTTGATCAAATACGCCGTTGCCATATTCAATTGTAGAAAGGATTATGTTTAGAAGGCTGAGTGGATCGGTATTGCTGGTGTTTTGTTTTGTTTGTCGATCGAACGGTGTGACGTTGCAAAAAGTAGAAGATAAAGGAACCCTATCGGTGCTTTGACATAGTTCTTTCATGGACGGGATGGGTATGTTTCGTAACCTTGTTTTTGGTAGTTGTGGTTGTTAGTGTGGTACATTGGATTTATGTATTTTCCCTGTTGATTTCGTTCGTTTTGTTTAGTAATGGTTATGAGTCATTCAAGTCTGTTGTTGGTTATTGTGTTTGTCTAAGTTGTTTGGGTTTTTGTGTGTGTGTTTGTTGTTGGGTTTGGTTGGGTGGTTGGTTGTGTTTGTAGGGGTAAGGGGTGCAATAAAGTGATTTAGGGGGACAATTTTGTTGGGGACCACACGTAATGGTCAAAACAAGGGTCTATTTGTGTGGTTTGGGTGTATGTTTGTATGTGTGGGTTTGTTTAAAATATTGTTTTGTACTGCATGTTAGGGGGGGTGGGGGTATGTGTGGTGTTGTACTATGGTGGAGGTTGTGGGCCATGGGTCGACTATTTGAGGATGGGGTATGGTTTTTTTATTGGTTTTTTGGGTTTGTGTGTGGGTTGTTGTGTGGCTGTAGGTCGTACATGGTGTTTGCTGTGGTTTGGTTGGTTGTTTGTGTGGAGAATTAGGTGGAAATAACATTGGGATGTGGGGTTGATGGTTGGGGCCACATATGATGGTGAACAAACAATTGGGGTGGGGTTTTGTTTGTGGGGGAGGTTTTGGTTGTTTGTGGTATAGGTTTGACTTGTGTGGGGTTTGTTATTTATGTGTTGTGGTGGTTTTTTTTTTTGTTTTCTGTCTCTTTGTGGGTCACTGTTTCCGTGGTGTATGTGGGTGCTGTGTGTTGGAGTTTTGTTGTCTGTCATGTTGGTTGCTGTTCTGGTGTAGTAGTGTGGTAGGGTGTGTTGCAATGCATTGTTTTTGTTGAGTGGATATGTGGTGTGGGTGGTGGTGGTGGTTATTTTTTGTGCCATGCAAGGGCACGAAATGGTGTATGGCACGACAATGTAAGGGGGGTGTGTCTGTATGGGGTATTTTGTTTGTGTAGTTGTTGTATTTTTTGCTGAAATGGGTTATTTGTGGTGTTGTAGATAGCAGTACCGTACGTAGTTTGTGGACTCGATCATGTGAGAAGCGAAGGGCTGCGGAAGCATCTGGGTCGAAGGCACACAAAGTGGGTGTGAAAATAGAGGGACGCATCCTGTTCAAACAGACGAAAGTTGTGCATAATGCAGTGGGACGTAATGTGAGTAAGGGTAATGACTACCCACAGCGGCAGGCACACACGAGGATTAACTACCGGTCAAACGTTGCTGGTATAATCAAACTTGTTAGTTCAGCAAAACTGAGGGAGGCACATATGAATCAATTAAAGAGAACGCCATTTTGGATTATGATTGAGGCGATTCACATCAACAAGTTGAACCACAATGAATTCAGGAAGTGTGATGATCTGATTTCGAAGATTATAAGAACGTATGATACGCGTGATAATGCGTTTCATATTGGAGGGGCCAGGGTGAAATTTGCTAGTAGCGATGTGAGACTAATTTTTGGTCTACAATGCGGGAAGAGACGTTTGGATTTATCTCCGGGTCAACGACCAGTGTCGGACTTCATTCAGCGTAGGTGCCGTGACACGTCGCGGTTAACATCGAAATTGGTGAAAAGTTTGTTTGTTGAAGCTGTTGAAGGGCGGACCAAGCAAGATGAGGAAGATGTGGCAAAGCTTTTGGCGTTGTACATGTGTGGCAAGCTGTTTTTCACAAACTTAGGTGAGACAATAAGTTGGGCATTTGTTCGGTATATGAATGACTTGGACACTGTGAGGATGTACGACTGGACTGGAGCAATAATGACAGCACTAATGGGGCCAGTGAAGGAGTTTCATTGAATGCCATGGAAGGTGACAGGATGCGTGGTCGCGTTATTGGTATGTGAATGTTTAATTTAATTAGTCGTAGTAACACATACTTGTGGAAGATATATTAGTTGACTGATATTTTATTTTCTTGTTATGTTTAGTATTGGATATGTGAACATTCGACAATAATTGAGCCGCAAACGGACAACATGTTCCCCAGATTCATGAAATGGGACATTGGGAAATTGCTGAGTAAAGCTCAGAGGGTCGATCTGTGCGGCCCAGTTAATTTTTAGGTATGTGTGTTGGGTGTGGTTGTTATTTGAAGGCTTATATTTGACTGTACGAACTTGTGTTAAGTTTGTTGTCATTCGTGATGGTAATATGTTTGTGTTTATGCAAGTTAAAGTAGACCGACTTAGGTCATTCGAATATGAACGTGAAATGATGGGTGCGGATGTTGTGTTTGAAAATGTTCAGTCAGATGTGGTTAATTGTGTTGGAGATGATGATGCTTTTATGGATGAACTTAAAGGTGATGGCATACACACTGAGGCTGCGATGCATACAGACAACGTGGAATTTGGATTTGGTGATGTACGTGACGAGTGCAGTTCGTAGGAAGGGCACAAACTAGACATGATAGTGGGGGAGGGGGAATGAAACAGACGTGTTACATGGTTCCACATCTGGGAAGGACAATGTGGGGGTGAATGACAGTAAAGTGAATGAATATGGCAATGCAATCGCAATACTGGAATTGGAGAATAAAAGAAAAGATGAAATGATAGCATTGTTTGAGGAAGAAGTTGCTGGTCTGAAAAAGAAACTGGAGGCGCAAGCTGTGAACATTGTAGGGGGGGTTTGAGTGTGTGTTGGGAATTAAGAATGACGAGGTGGACAAGTTGAAGAAAGAAAATATCGAATTGCGGAGGAGTGTATTGGTGCTTGAGGATCAACTCGCTGATTGTGATGTACACGTGGTGACACAAGCTTTTCAGGACGTGGAGGTGCGTCGTGACGGCGTTGGAGGTAGTGATGCAGGGGTTAGGTTGGAGGTCAAGTTGTGTACAATGTTTCGCCGATTAGGGCCGGTATGGGGGGTGCGTATATGTGTAACGAGGCTGTGGGTCCGAATGCCGGATGCGTAGTTATTGATTCGGATGGTGAGCAATGTGGGAGAACTATTGCTGTATTGTGAATGTGGATCTGTCTGATGTGGATAGGGGGGTAATTGTTTCTGGGGGCCAAACATCGTTTGTTCGTAACATTAAAAACAAAGTTAGACAGGAACAAAAATTGCCAGATTTCGAGTACCCCATCTTATATGGGCGTAATAAGAAATCAGTTAGAGACAATTGCGTCGTGGTGCGAAATGATGATTATGTTAAGAATGACTGAGTTATTGATGTGGACGCTGTGGTCGTAAAGGGCAATAAGTGGTCCAGATTTGATATAAACAACAGGTTGGGGGTGTGGAAAATGATGACAGTGGAAGAAATGTGTAGAATCAAGCAAGGTTATGATAGGCATGGTGATCGGTACGTATGCATTTTTTTTAGATTTGTTAAAACTTGTTGTCGTGTAATTTTTTGTGGGAACTGATAATTGTTGGTGTGTAAAGGGCGCTCATGTGGGAGGATGGTGAAGCTGGTGTGGTGGTGGACTTTAGTGATGTGAAGAACCTCATACGCCAGAGTAGCATTTGTGGAAATGTGAGATTGTAAATTTTTTTGTAGAAAAAATGTTTTTCGTTCACATGTGGGGAATAAACTCCCATGGGACAACATACGCAGCGTAGGTGTTATGTGGACAGAAATTGTTTATTTGTTTCTATTTATTGGCAGGTGATTGATGCGTATGTTGAGTTGCTTAAAAACGAGCATGTGAGGATGTATGGGGATGATGAGTTGGCTAATAAGTCGTATTTTTTTAGTAGTGTATGTTTGGTGAGTTGTGTAGTTATGTAGTGCACATTGTTTGTTTTGTGTGACTGTGTGTTGTGTTGATGGTTTCTACGTTTCGCAGGATATGGTGAAAAACGATGATGTACGTGCTGTGGAGAAGTTTGTTCGTACGAATGTGTCTGCTGCGAGCGATTGTCGGTTCATCCACTTCCTAATGTGTCACGATGGTCATTGGACACTTGTAGTGTATGATACGAAAGATGGGACTTGGAAACATTACAATCCGATGAGGCAGCGTGGAGACAGAGCTTATGTACATCACAATTTAGCAACACTGCTAGTATGGTTTGTGACATTACTTTTTTGCATTTGTTTTGTGATTATGTGATGGTTTTGTGGGTTATGTTTTTGAAAATTGTTTAATTGGTTTGTGTGAATTATGGCAGAAAGAATGTGTGACTAATGTGATGAAGCAGACTTTGCGTGATTTCAGGTTAGATGAGCAAAGCATACTGGCAAATTTCAGTAGCTCGTTGGAAGCTGTGACCAAGTGCTGCAACAAAACCCGGGGACGTAAGTTAAATGTGTTTGCGTTTTGTTTGGGGGGACTGTATTGTGTAAGGTTGTGGGGACCATGCGTTTGGCTGCTGACATATGATAGATTTTGTTTGTGCAGGCTCGATTGTGGGGTCATTGTGTGTGCTATTATGCGACAGTATGTACATCGGTGTGACGTGGACCGTTCGCTGCAAGGAACTAATTGCATCATACTACATGCAAATATGGTTAAGGCGTTTGTAAACGATCTAGCACGTGGTTTGAAAGACTAGAAGCATGGTAATTAGAATGTAGGTTTTTGTTTATTGTTTTTGACATCGTTGGAACAGAAGCATGATGATTAATTAGCTAGCTACGAAGACAGTTCCATGATACACTGTTTTTTGGGTCATTGGGATTTTTTGGCTGACTTCATTATGGTAAATATTGAAGTGTAGGTTTTGGAAATGTAATTAAAATGGTGATGCAATAATTTTTTTTTGTTGGAAACGTGACACGTGAAAATGTTTTGTTTTCGAATGGTAATTTTTCAGCTTGTTTTTGTGTGGTGGTGCATGTTATGCATGCTGTTGATTAGAACATAGTGGCAGGTGACTGTATGGCAATGGTAATGTCTAATGTATTGCTTTGGTGGGGGAGGTGAATGTAAGGTAAAAGTAGGTTTGTATGCTGTGGGTGTGTGAGTAATGTGACGGAAACCGTATAATGTTGACAACATATGCGGTCGTCGTTGAAGTCGTGCCGCTGGAATGTTTACGTATGACATGTTAACTATTTGAACATGTTAACAGCATCCACACAATAAGTTTGATAAAAAATGACAATACTTTTGGAACAAAGAAAATGTAATAAGTTGAAAAGTTATTCATGGTAACGGGGTATAAATTGTTTACTCGGTACTTACAAACTGGAAGCTGTAAATTGTTTGCAGTAAACTTGTCTATCATACAAGACTAGGTTTTGGGTGTGGCATACCCAATTATTTAGATTGAAAGCAATTGCAATAAAACTAAAGAATGGAATTTGGATATCTGTGACTATGTGTGTGAAGCTAAATTGGTTCCTTGCACCTTGTGCGGTTGTGGTGACCCATGCGTTGACACCGGCCGCATCGAATTTGTTGCACTTCTTCACCTTGGGAAAGAATTCTTTTTTTTTTTGGGTCGGCCTGGTGGTCGTTTGACCGACGGTGGTTGTATGACAAAATCCTCAGGATTGAATGCTGGTTTCTCAATAGTTGGAATAGGTTGTATGTTTTGTTGGTATGAGTTTCGGTAAGCAGTGACGTGGTAACATTCAGCCACTAAATCGTACAGGTAGAGCCAGCTGTTTCGGATAGCAACAACTGCGTGAGAGCATAGAAATCCATTGATTTGCCACTTGAAACAGGAACATGTACGTTTGTCAACGTCAACCATGACGGATGGGAAAGAGTGGACCTCGAACACTGTATCGGTGGATTGGCTGATAAGCCATGCTCTGCCTTTATTGTACGCTTTGACCAAACGAGCTTCCATTTTTGGGCAAATAACACCGGGCCACTCTTGTGCTTTTATTCTGCATTGTGCCATTTGACGCCTAATCTTAACTCGAATACTGTCAATCAGTTGAGTTATTGGTAGGTGGCGTGCTTCCCGTATCCACGAGTTAAACGATTCGACGGCATTGGAACTCATCTCACCGTACCGTGAACCGCTGGTATTGGAAAAGTACAATATTAGTAAGGACGTAGGTAAATGGCATGAAAATGTGATAAGCATAAACATGTGACGTGCAGTATAAACAAAAAGGAAAAAGAAAGACTAAAATACATACTGAAAGTAAGCATTAGCCCAAAATTGAAGGGGTAAGTCTTTTAAGAACGCGGGAACAACCTTCCGTCCACATTTGGTAAATTCCTCGACGCATTGGGTGAATGAAGCCACAGTGGGTGCGTAAGCACAAGCACGGAATTTTTTCAACATTCCAGCTCTATATGAAGTGTTGACATATCACAACTTATGTTGCAAGTTACGTTGCAAATGTTGTAGGCAAAATGCGTGATGGGTTGTGGGAAATATGATGGGTATTGATTCCAATAAGCCTGCATGTCGGTCAATTACGAACGTAAGGGTACTGTGACTGTTGACAACATTTGCGAGATGTCCCAAGAACCATGCCTAGTTTGCGGTGTTTTCTAAATCAACAATTGCGATGGCTACAGGGAAGAGACCTAGAAAGGGTTATTGTGAGTTAGGTTTGCAAATATGTTGGTGGTTAGTTGGTGAGACCAATTAACATGTGAGTGAGTCAATGTACATTGAAACATTGTGTCAGCAATAAATAATGAAATTATTATTGTACAACGAAAATGATTTGTGTTAACATTATAACAGTACCTTGATTGTCATCCTTCGCAGTAGCGGCTAGCAAGTGCCCCTTGAATTTTCCCTTTAGAAAAGTTCCATCCAAGAATAGTAATGGTCGGCAATGATTGAACCCATCGATACGTGCTTTGAATGATATGAAATACCTTATGAAACGGTTGTTGTGTTCATCACACTCAATATTGACGTAACTTCCAGGGTTGTTTTTAATGACAACGAAACTGTACCACCGTAATTGGTTGAACGAAATGGAGTGTGCACCAAACATCTCCCCCCGAGCTTTTTTAACACCTAACCACGCAACCCGGTAGCTAACCTCTAATCCATAATCTTTTTTCAGGTCGTAGACAACATCTATGGGTTGCGTGAGTGGTTTGTCACGTACCTGATCAGAAATAACATCGAACACTAAATCTGAACCAGCCCTGAGGTTTTTCGGGGTCCGAACAGCTACGCCACAAATGTGCTCCTTATTCCACTTGCAAAGGTAGAAAAATCCATTAGCATGCAAAACACGTGCGTGTACCGACCATATGCATCCCTTCGATTCCCTCATCATGCATACAGCTGTGATCTGCACAGAATCGTTTTTGACATATTTAAAATGAAAGCCACATTCGACAGCATACTTGTGAAGAACACTTCGGAATTCATCCGCTCCATCTTCAAAACTTTGGCCAATACGTTGAATCCCGTTAGCCCATTGGGCAGACAAAAACACCTTGTCAACATGAGGGTAGAATTTTGCCAATAAATCATCTTCGTCATCCAAGTCCGACTCATCAAACACATCGGTCGGCTGACAATGACCTGTCTGTAATTGGTTGTTTGCATTGTGACCGTCTTGTGTACGTCGTACTTCAATTAATACATCAATGCATTGCAATTGAAAAGACCGTGCAAGACACACCATGTTCGCTACATCAACATCGTTCTGCAATATGAAATTTTTATAACCGGGTATCTTGAAGTAGAAACATGCATCGGCAGGTGTGAGCCCATCAAACTTTTCACACACACCACTGACCATGTCGTCAAATCGAAATGGAACTTGCAAATTAATAGCAACATTCACATTGCTGTAACAACATATTAGCATAATTCCATTGTCCATCCTCCTGCGAATGTGAGCATATGATTCATGAGGGGGTGAGGAACAAAAGATAAAAATAAAAAACACTACGAAACGGGGCAACACACACACTTAAAAATATGACTCCCCACCCACAGTAAAACACATGTCCCTACGTTACCCAAACAGAGCACATCCCATCAGGAAAACGTGGCACTTCATAACTTGGGTTAACACCAAGGAAAAGAATAACACCACTAGCACACCACACACCATTAAAAACGACGCCTCTAAAACGCATGTCCCTCTGTTCCCCAGACAGAGCGAAGTCCCACACACACCCAACACACCAGACACACTGAAGAACCATGATCGACCAACAAATAGAAACCACCCACATACGTGAAACATGAAAAAAACACAGAACACAATTTAAATATCTACAATCCATATCAACGGTAAACGATCCAAGGAAAAGTAAGCATACCAGTTAGAGAATGGCGTATACACGGCAGTTTTCCAAATCTCTGCGGGTGTGTCACACAGTCGTCAGCAAGGAAGAAACACATTCAAATTCAAAAACCCTACCTCACAATGGCTGAAATGTATTTGAATGTATCATCAAAATTAGCCAAACCGGAATGAGCAACGTTTCCAAAAAAAGAACTGACCCCACAAGACATTACTACATTAACCCAAGGGCACGCTCGTCCACACAGTGATACCAAAAATGGAAAAAAAAAAAACAAAAAGGACCAACTCAACCCACCAGCAGGATTAACGAGTATAATAGAATAAAAGTGGGACTATTTGGTATAACAGTTTGTGAAGTAGGATTTATTGATAAATAATCCTTAATGTATAATGAAATAATTTTATACTAATTGATTTATAATGAAAAAATGAAAATAATAATTTATAATGAAAAAATAAAAATAAGCCATTAATTGACACTAATTAATTTATAATGAAATAATTTTATCAAATGTATCAATTTTTATATTAATTGATACTAATTAATACTAATTGTAATGACAATTGTTATATTATTAATTGTAATGAAAACAATTTAATGAAAACAGAATTAATTGATGGTAATTAAGCCATTAATTGACACCTAATTCATTTATAATGAAAAAATAAAAAAAAAATTATACTAATTGATACTATTATTAATTTTAGTATTATTTTGATGGTAATTAAGCCATTAATTGACACCTAATTCATTTATAATGAAAAAATGAAAAAAATTATACTAATTGATATTATTTTTAATTTTAGTATTAATGGATGCTAATTAAGCCATTAATTGACACTAATTAATTTGTAATGAAAAAATGAAAAACATTATACTAATTGATACTATTATTAATTTTAGTATTAAATTATTGTAATTAAGCCATTAATTGAGACCTAATTCATTTATACTAAAAAATGAAAAAAATTATATTAACTTTTGTAATACTAATTATATTAATTTTTATTAATGAAATAATTTTTTTTTAAAATTAAACCTGAAAAAAATGACAAAGTAATCATTTTTATATGATATAAGGACAAAAAGGATAATTACACAGTAAAAAGTTATTTTACAGCTTATTGGCCCCGTTTAGTAGAGCTGTGGGAAAGTGATTATAGATTATAACTTAACTGATTATAACTTATAGTTGTGAACATAAGCTGGTAACCTGTTTGGTGTAACTGTAAGATTATGGATTTAAGCAGTAGAGTAGTGTTTGGTAAATAAGCTGTAAAATAATTTTTTACTGTATAACTGTCATTTTTGCCCTTATAAGATATAAAATTTGTGATTTCATTTATAATACATTTTTTTTTTCATTTTATTTTATTTCCTTTTCTTTTTCTCCTTATTTTCTTTTCTTTTTCTTTTTTTTTTATTTTTCTTATTTTTTTCTTCTCTTATTTCTTTGTTAATTTTGTTTAATTTATTAATTCATTAAAATTAATATTCATGTTCTAATTTATATTCATGTTGTGATTTCATTACATATTATTTTTTATATATTTATTTTAATTATTTATATCTGTATTTCTTTAGTATCGATTATTATTATTATTATTAGTATCAATTTGCTTATCAATTATTAAAATTAGTATCAATTATTATTATTATTAATTTGTTCATCAATAATTAAAATTAGTATCAATTTGTTCATTAATGATTATTATTATTATTATTATTTGTTCATCAATTATTTTAATAATAATAATGGAGCACCAGAGATGGAGCGTCGGAGATGACCTAGCCACCATCGAAACAATGCCGGAGATGCGTGAGCCGAAACCCATCGCCGTCGATGACCTAGCCCTCTTCTCCTTCAGTCGAACCCTAGACCTTACGGTCTACCAAAACCCTAGCATGGTTTTCCAACCAGATCGCGAAGAGAGAGAGATAGAGAGAGCTCTCGTTGATGCGATGGCAGTGGTTTCTCTGACCAAATCGTGATGTTAGGATTTCAGATTGTGATCTAGCTTGGTTCTCCGACCAGATTACGAAGAGAGAGACAGAGACAGAGACAGAGAGAGAGCTCTCGTTGATGCGATGGCGGTGTTATTCGATCAGATTGCGACGGAAAGAGAGTTTCAAATCGTGAGAGAGAGAGAGAGAGAACCCTTTTTCGCTCTCGCCGGAAATCACCTTGCCTCTCTCTTTGAAGTGAACGGTGATTGCGAATATGGGATTTATATATTGGTGTTTTGGTAATACTTGAAGTTGATGAGGGGCATTTAAGTAAATTTATCTCTTCCTTCTCAGCTTGCCGTTTAAGCTGATTTAGAAAAGCACCCCAATAGCCACTTCAAGAAAAAGTTAATTTTTAGCTTATAAAAAGCTATAATTTGTATTATTAAGCTACACCAAACACAACAAAATAGCTTAAATTAAGCTAAAAGCTGATATAAGCAGCTTATAAGCCCTATCAAATAGGCCCATTAACCAAACACTACTCTGCTGCTTAAATCCATAATCTTACAACTGCACCAAACAAGTTAACAGCTTATCTTCACAGCTATTAGCCATAATCTGTTAAACCATAATCTATAATCACTTTTTCACAGCTCTACCAAACGGGACCAACATCAAATAAAAATAGAATAATTATTTTTGACTATTTGATGAATGGTAAATCTAATCTCGTGGTGGGAGATATGTAATACAATAGGAGGTGTGGTATTGCATATCTCCCATTTTTGAGGGAGATGATGTCTAACTCCCTGTATTTGGATCAATCAAACCCAAGAAACAAGGGAGAAAAAAAAAAAAGTAGACCCCAACGTCATAGAATATTCGACCACCCATTTATAGGATATTGGGTTAGAGCATCTCCAATGGTAGTAGGCATTTTACCTATCTAAATATTACTATAAAGTATATATTTTATTTTGCCTATCAACTGTTTTATGTTTTTACTCCAACCATGCTCTTTATTTTAGCTATTTATCCAAATACTATTAATTTTATAGAATGCCACGTCAACAATAAAGATGGAGGGAAATGATCTTAATGATTGAATACATTTTGCCTAGCGTTAAAGGCTAGCTACATGTAGCTAGTGAATATGAGTTGAGGCAAAATGCCTAATCATATGCCTAGTGTATTGGAATTGAAAAAAGTTAATCACACTAGGCATTTTAACTAACAAGTATTATATGCCTAGTGCATTGGAGATGCTCTTACTGTTGTTCCTATAAGGTACAACAGCCTGTCGTGAGACATATGGGATTTGTTTAAAGTCTATTTCAAAAATTTGAATTATTCATATTGTAATATTTGTCTAGTAGATTATTCGTAAAAAAAATTAGATTAACCAAATATTTGTAATTTCATAACATGGCCACATTTGTTTGTAAAAAAAAATAAACGGCTCGAATAATTTTGATAATTTTTTTAGAAACAATTAGGACCCGATCAACTTGATTTATGGGATGAGTGGGGAATTTATATACAAGTGGGCCGAGCTAGGTGTTGGGCCTTAGGGCCGAAATAAAAAGGCTCGCGCAGAGAGGGCCGTATAAGTTACTCCGGTTTGGGGAAGTAGCTTTGAAGATGGACCGGTCACGCAGCCGTGGTAAATAGCTCGGGAGGACTTGGTTTTACTCCGGTTGGGTGGAATGGCTCAAATGTCTCGGTCTTCGGTAATTACTTCAGTTGTAGCGTGTGAGAGGCCGAAGTAAGTTATGGTTTGCAGATAGCTCGGTTTTAGCTCCCTTATGAATAGCTCGGTCTTAGTATGGGAAAGCCGAGGTAAGGGAGAGTAAAATGAGGGCCGAATTAATAGTTACTTCGGTCCTGAAAGTAGTCCGGCCATAAGAAGAACCATCTCACTTGGTTTAAGCAGTGAGGGGGGTGTTGAAGGATAAGCATTATCCTTTAGGAATGTGAGTCCTAGGGGGACTCTACATGGAAGAGTTAGAGTCCTACTAGGACTGTGCCACACGAAACCTATATAAGCTCACCAATATCACCTATGAAGAGGTAATGCAACTTTTGCTCCCTGACTACACTGAGCTTTTGCCTATTTCTTGCTTACTGACTTAGGCATCGGAGAGGTTTCCGGCACACACCCGCCGGCCAGCTCATTTTGTGTTTTCAGGTGTTGAAACGACGACGTGCAGAGGAACATAGGCTTGATCAACAGGATTATACGTGAAGGTGAATCTCTTTCCCGTACAATTGGCGCCGTCTGTGGGAAGAACGGTCAAGAACAACCTCTTGATCAAGCTTTTTCTCTCAAAATTCGATGGCGAACAACGAAGAACTGCCTCAGTCCGCCATTGACGGACAAACTCCAGATGGAGGTGCAAGGCGCGAGGGCCTACCTTTGGTCCCTCCCATGGCGAACCTGGAACCACGAAGACAAGATTCCAGGAGGGATGCCAGGGGTAGAAGGAGGAATAACAGCCCCCATCTCTCTCGTTCGCAGAGCCCAGAAAGACAAAGGCGCAGGGTGGATCCTCAAACTTTGGAGGATCGCGTCAGAGAACAAGACGAGTTGATACGGCAGATGGCGGCAGACATGGAAGTTCTAAAACGCCAGATGAAAGGAAAAGAAGTGGCGACAGGAGAGGGGCGCAACAACAAGACGCCCCCTCGCCACTCAGAGGGTCGTAGTAGGAATCCTACACCCTCCCAAGCAGAAGACAGAAGCCTCAGGACAGGCGACACGCAAGTTAGGTCTTCCAGGACTCGTCACTCCAGGTCTGAGAGGACGAGGTCTGAAAGGTCTTACACAGAAGGGAGCACTTACTGGCCTTCACATACGCATCAAACCAGGTCCAGACAGACCGAGATGCCCAGATCGTCCGACCTACGAACCGTGCTAGAGGAAAAGGCACGATGCAGGGAGGATGCCAGGGCACGTGATCCACATAGGGTTTCTGCCCTACAGCGGTTGGCTCCTCGGACGCATGGAAATGTCGAGGTTGGAATGCCACTACCGCGCCCGGCCTACGAACCAGCGGATAAGGCATTGGCGAGGCTGCAGACCTCACCATTCGTCCCAGCAATAGAGAACGCACCTCTACCCACTGGCTTCCTTCAGCCCAAATTCAATACATACGAGGGGAAGACGGACCCCTACTCGCACTTGAGCCACTTTCGTCAGGTCATGGCTGTATACCGGCGGAATGAGGCCTTAATGTGCATCCTATTCCCCTCAAGCCTGGGTGACCTTGGCTTGACTTGGTTTGAGAAACTCCCAGAGGGCAGCATAGCCTCTTGGGCGCAATTGGCAGAAGCATTTGTCACAAGATTCAGAACAAACAATAAAACCCCAGTGGAGATCGACCAATTACTCTCCATCGATATGGGCGAGAAAGAGACCCTGAGATCATACAACAGTCGCTACTGGGAGACATTCAACCAGATTGGGGACTGCCCAACCAATCTCGCCATTGCGCAATACAAGAGAGGACTCCCAGTTGGGAACAGACTGAGGGATTCTATCACCATGACGCCACCTCTTACCATGGAAGCCCTAATGGAAAGAGTGCATCAGCACATCAGGGTGGAAGAGGATGGCGCCCGTACCAAAGCAAAGTCTGGCACGACCGCAGCATCAGAAAAGAAGGCCTCAGCAAAGGTCAATGCGGTGAATCGGCCGAACAAAAACGGGCGTGGTAGACGGGACAATGGAGAAGACCGGGACGAAAGATGGTTGAGAGTCCGCACTGCCATTACCACGGTCTTCAAGAAGCCGATCTACCGAATACTTAGCGAGATTCGAGACGAGCCCTTCGTCAAGTGGCCAGCCAAGTTAGGCGAAGCACAGAAGGACTTCGACGACAGATCACGGTGCACCTTCCACAAAGAAAAAGGGCACCGCACTGAGAACTGCACCCCATTGAGGCAGCACTTGGAAGAGTTGGTGGCGGCAGGCCACTTAGACAAATACATTGAAGGAGGGGCACAGCCGGCCCCCCAGGACCGTAATAACCCCAATGGGATGCCGATCGATGCTCCACCTCTAGGCATCATCAATGTTATACATGGAGTTTACGAACCTGAGCGTGTATGTGAGCTCAGAGGTTCAATCAAAAAGGCTGAGCACTTGAGGGAGGTACTAAGTGCCCAACCTGTCGTCAAGAAGGGCAGGACAGTGGCCACAAATGTTATGTCTTTTTCGGATAAAGACTTGGACAGAATATATTGCCCCCACAATGATGCCCTGGTCGTCACTCTCCGAGTCAAGGATTTTGACGTCAAGCGGATTCTGATTGACCAGGGTAGTTCGTGCGAAATCATGTACTATGAGACGTTCAAACAATTGAAGCTGCAAGATAAAGATTTAGCACCCGCAGTGTCACCTTTGATTGGATTTAACTCGATGCCAGAATGGCCAGTTGGCAAGATCATCCTTCCAGTCAGAGCGGGGAGTGTGACGAAGCAAGTAGAGTTCTGGGTGTTAAAGGTCCCATCCACCTATAACATCATCTTGGGCAGAACATGGCTGCATGCCATGCGCTCAGTGGCGTCATCCTACCACCAAGTGATGCGGTTCCCAAACGACACCGGAGTAATAGAGGAAGTCTATGGAGACCAAATCATGTCCAAGCAATGTTTCGTCACAGTGAACGGAAGCCGCGCTGCGAAGGGGTATGTTCATTTGGTAGAAGAACCGGAGAGTAATGAACTATTCGCAGACGTCGGCAAGGCAGCAAGCCAAAAAGCGGTGGAAGACTTGGTGGAAGTCAGAATAGATGAAAAGAACCCGGATAAGTTCTTTCTGCTCGGTTCGTCGTTGTCCAGCGCTGAGAGGTTAGAGGTCTTGGAATTTTTGACCTCTAACATCGAAGTGTTTGCCTGGACTCCATACGACATGCCAGGCATTGATCCCAACTTCATCTGCCACCAACTCAATGTCCACCCATCTGCTAGGCCAATCATTCAACGCACCCGCAGATCGGCACTCCACCACGCCGAGATAGTGGCGGAAGAGGTGGGAAATTTGTTGGAAGCAGGGGCAATCAGAGAAGTGCACTACCCCAGATGGATCTCCAACACAGTCGTAGTGCCAAAGAAGAATGGCAAGTGGCGCGTCTGCGTCGACTATAAAACTGTCAACAAAGCATGCCCTAAAGATAGCTTTCCTCTACCACGGATTGACCAACTGGTAGACCTGACGGCGGGGCACAACCGACTAAGCTTCCTGGATGCATACAGGGGCTACCACCAGATCGCAATGCATGAACCGGACCAGGAGGTCACATCTTTCACCACACCAAGAGGACTCTACTGCTACAAGGTCATGCCCTTTGGCCTAAAGAACGCTGGGGCGACATTCCAGAGAATGGTCACCAAGATGTTTGAGCCGTTGTTAGGCAGAACAATGGAAGCTTACATCGACGACATGGTGGTCAAGAGCAAGGATGAAAATGACCACCTCAGGGACCTAAGTGAGATGTTTGAGATTTTAAAGAAGCATAAGTTACGCCTCAACGCGTCGAAGTGTGCATTCGGAGTAGGATCAGGCAAATTCTTAGGCTTCTTGGTAACCAACCGAGGTATAGAAGCAGATCCTTCTCAGATCAAGGCAATTCAGGATCTGGAGAGACCAAACTCCGTAAAAGAAGTACAGCATCTCACCGGCATGGCAGCCGCGCTCAATCGGTTCATTAGCCGATCGTCAGACAGGCTACGACCATTTTTTCATGCCCTCAAGGCCAAGTTTGAGTGGGACGAAGAATGTGACCGGGCTCTGGAAAGCTTGAAGGAATACATGTCTTCTCCACCACTACTTGTAACACCAATTCCTGGAGAAGAACTCTTCCTCTACCTAGCAGTCTCACAGCACGCAATCAGCGCGGTGTTGGTCCGTGCAGAAGGAGTCCAACATCTGCCCATCTACTATGTTAGCAAGACACTGCTGGGCGCCGAAACAAGGTATTTGCCACTGGAGAAACTGGCATTGGCCTTGATGATGGCCGCAAGGAAGCTACCGCACTACTTTCACGCTCACACCATTGTTGTCCTTACGGCCTTCCCACTAAAGGCTTTGTTTGAAAGGGCGAACTTCTCCGGGCGAATTCTGAAGTGGGCAGTAGAGTTGGGACAATACGACATCAAGTTCCAACCTAGAACCGCAATAAAAGCTCAAGCATTGGCGGATTTTGTCGCAGAGTTCACTCCTGGGAGTCATCATATCTGCCCAGTCGACCTGACTGACTCAACCGAACTAGGGATGGAAGTTGACGTCGGAATAACGCAACCCCTGGTATTGGTTACTCAGCCAAGTCCAAAGGCAGACCGGAGTAATTCAAACAAGGAAGAAGTGAACCATGCTATACCAAGTCCGGACTCGCCAACAAAGAAAAACTTGGTGCAACAAGATGACAAGGGGCAAGCAGCAGGCCTGGACTTAGAAGAAGAAATCAGCAACATGGAAGATCCCAAGGCATCATCCGATCCCTCCACTTGTTGGAAGATGTTCGTTGGGGAGATGTGGAAGCTCTTCGTGGATGGAGCATCCAACCGACATGGAGCAGGACTTGGCATAGTCCTCATCTCTCCAGACGGCCTGGTAGTGGAGCAGGCAATCAACCTTGGCTTCCCAGCATCAAACAACGAAGCGGAGTATGAAGCGCTTCTTGCAGGTCTCAAATCGGCATTCTACATGAAGGCCACCGAGCTAATGGTTTACAGCGACTCACAGCTGGTGGTAAACCAAATATCTGGTGACTATGAGGCAAAGGATGACAGAATGGCTAAGTACCAAGAGCTGATCAGAACCGAAATCAAAAAGTTTGAAGTGGTGAGGATAGAACAGATCGGCAGGGAGGAGAACAGCAGAGCAGACGAACTAGCGGGTTTCGCTTCAATGGCAGATACCTCCATCCCACATCCTCTATTGATCGACTACCTACCTAGACCAAGTATCGAAGACCCAGAAGCAGAAGAAGTGTGCTGCGCCGATCTAGGTCCTTCTTGGATGGATCCTATCATCTTGTTCCTGAAAGACGGCATCTTACCAGAAGACAAAAAAGAAGCCAACAGAATCAGAGCAAAGTCGCAGCGATTTTGGCTCTCTCCATCCTTGGCATTATACAAGAAATCGTTCACAGGACCTTACTTAAAATGTGTGCACCCCAGCAAAGTGGAAGCATTCCTGTTCGAAATACATGAGGGTGTATGCGGCAGCCATCAAGGAGGACGATCATTGGCATACCGAGCTATTTCACAAGGATACTAGTGGCCGTACATGCAAGCGGATTCGGAGAAGTATGTCAAAAAATGTGAAAAGTGTCAGAAGTTTGCGCATCAAATACACCAACCGGCCAGAGAACTTCTACCTCTCACAAGTCCATGGCCTTTCGCAATGTGGGGCTTAGACATAGTGGGACCGCTCCCAACAGCACCAGGCAACAGGAAGTTCTTTCTTGCGGCAACAGACTACTTCACAAAATGGGTGGAAGCAGAAGCCTTGGCGTCAATCAAGGAAAAAGATGTGAAGAAGTTTGTCTGGCAGAACATCATCACTCGCTTCGGCATACCAAAGGCACTGATCTCAGACAACGGCACGCAGTTCGACGGTAAAATTTTCAGAGGCTTTTGTGAGGAGTACAAGATAGAATTCTACAATTCTACACCGGCGTATCCCCAAGCGAATGGACAAGCAGAAGCTTCAAACAAGGTAGTCTTGGATGGACTGAAGAAAAGACTAGAGAAAGCCAAAGGCAAGTGGGCAGAGGAACTCCCTCATGTTTTATGGGCTTACCGCACCACGCCTCGGCGATCAACAGGAGAAACACCATTTTCCTTAGCTTACGGCATGGAAGCAGTCATCCCATTAGAAGTTGGTCTCCCCACAATTCGGAGTGAAAACTTTGATCCAGACTTAAACGCCGAAGCAATAACATTAGAACTTGATCTCGCGGAAGAAAGAAGAGACAGAGCATTGGTTCACATCGCCTCCTACCAACAAGAGTTGTCTAGAAAGTACAACAAAACGGTGCATCCAAGACAGTTCAAGATCGGCGATTGGGTACTTCGCAAAGTGATGGGAAACACCCTGGTTCCAGGAGATGGCAAGTTAGGGCCGAATTGGGAAGGACCTTACAAAGTGGTCGGTTTAGCAGGCAAAGGGGCATACCACTTGGAAGATAAGGACGGCAAAGCAATTCCTAGGCCGTGGAACACTGCCAATCTTAAGTTATTTTATTTTTAGCCTTTTTTTAAGCAAGTGTAATTTTTTACTTTCTCAATAAAACAAGTCGATTCTTTTTCAGTATATTTGTTTTCAGTAGAGAGTAATTTTAGTAAGTCAGTAGCACTGTAAACATAGTTGGCCGGAATAACCAACTATGACCCCTCCTAAGCCCAGGATAAGGATCCAGGCTGCAGGACGTTTGGTCGGAATAACCAAACACTTTATTCTAAGTTGGCTGGAAAAACCAACTTAGAGGTTGGCGGGATTAAACCAACTCTGTGTACTCTTCAGCCGAAGTAAGATATATCGGCTGAAGAGTGGTTGGCTGGATTAAACCAACTGTGTACTCTTCAGCCGAAGTGAGATATATCGGCTGAAGAGTGGTTGGCTGGATTAAACCAACTCTGCGTACTCTTCAGCCGAAGTGAGATATATCGGCTGAAGAGTGGTTGGCTGGATTAAACCAACTCTGCGTACTCTTCAGCTGAAATGAGATATATCGGCTGAAGAGTGGTTGGCTGGATTAAACCAACTCTGTGTACTCTTCAGCCGAAGTGAGATATATCGGCTGAAGAGTGGTTGGCTGGATTAAACCAACTCTGTGTACTCTTCAGCCGAAGTGAGATATATCGGCTGAAGAGTGGTTGGCTGGATTAAACCAACTCTGCGTACCCTTCAGCCGAAGTGAGATATATCGGCTGAAGAGTGGTTGGCTTGTCACGCCCCAAAATTTTGGACAATTAAATATTAACTTAGGATTAAACCCCAATCAATATTCCATCATCCAAATTCTAGGGGTGAAACAAAAAAAAACTAAACACAAACTAAACCATTCACCAAAATTCTATAACTAACCAGTACCTCCAACATTAAAGTAACAATAAATACTTCAAAACAACTTAAATAATGTAAGGTTACAACCCATGCCAAATTTTCAAAATACTAAGGTCATAAAAGAAAATAAAAATACATAAACTACTAACAACCATAAACATGAGAAAACAAAAGAAGTCCAATCGACATGTCCTACGATCATAGTTATTTCTTGCCACCACCAAAGCCTCTACTAATCCTGCAAAGGAAGCTCAGCTGCGCTCAAACAGAACGCACCCGAGTTGCCAAGAGACAAAACGGGTCAGTATACAGGTATACTGGTATGAGTACAAGAATCAACACCCACGTGTCCACCAGACACAAATAAAAGTACATTAAATTCATATCATGGGACAAGACAAGTAGTTCCAACCGCACCGAGACGAATGGGTAGTTTCTCGAGATACGGTGGCATTTAGTTTCTTGTCCGTACACAACGAAATATAAATTGATTATAAAATAGACAAAATAGAAATAAAAATATGGTGGGTCAGCCCTGCATAAAAAGTTAGTAAGACCCACCATCCTGCAAAACAAATAAAGTTAGTATAATTTAATCATAAGTAACTTATTAAAACAAATATAAAGTTACACCGTTTCACACTTAAATAATTCGAATTGATCAAAACTCAAAGAACAAAAGTTGTACAGAATCAAATTTCCTATAAGACAACGCGAACGAATTTAACAGAAACTGAACAGATTAAGAGAAAAACTTGATATAAAAATCTAGACAGAATTCAATCAAAAAAATCTGTATCTGAAAACGAACCAAAACTGCCATAAGATGATTTTTTTCAAACAAATTCAAAACACGAAAAGTGTGCAGAATCATGTTTTACTTCAGTTTACGCGAAACCAGTAAAAATGAGCTCGTTTCGTGGGTTAAAACAGCCTCTAAAATCTGCCTTGCTAAAATGAACCAAACCGACAATAATCAAGATCATCCGATTATAAGTTCTAATCTATCTTTTTAATAAAAAGCTACAGCACAAAACTTGTCCAAAATCACGTATACATACCTCTACTCAAATTTCATAATTTATTGAGGCCGATTACTATTTTTCAAGATGTACAAATCAATAAACTCATAATTCAATTTTTGTACCTTAACTCCATCAATATAATTCGAACTATACATATAAGTTCATAATTTCTACTTTGTACCTCCACTCAATTAAGACAATTCGAACTAACATACAAATTCATAATTAATTCTTTGTACCTTGACTCCACCACTTCGGCCCCCCCCTTCTGGCCTACACATATATCCCATGTGCCTCCCGTATACCTAACCCACTCCGAAGCCAAACTTGCACGGGGATATCGTCCCGAGTTTGACTCACACTCCCCGGATGGTTAGCATATACGTACGCGCGCAAATCAAAGCACTCGTCTACTCATGAGAACGAGGCAACAATATATATAAACATCTCATCGACATCATGAGACAAATATAACAATGCCGGGCATAAGGCATCAAACAACTCTCATAATCCTCACTTTTTTTATACACTCTTTCTCCCCATCACTCAAATAAAACAACAATCCATGGAGTCATGGTGGAGTATAAGGAATTTATCTACGGGTTCTAATTAATTTTAGTTTCATATATTCGGGAGTGTGATTATAATCATAAAATAAATACATATAAAAACCATAAACATTACGTATACATCTAACCAAATAATGAAATCAATCCATCATCTACATGCAAATACAAAATCAAACCAATATCAAATAAATAAATACCAACAACAAACCAATCCATCCTCCAACCAATGTCTATGGATTCTAAGTTTATTCCAATTTCATATAATTATGAGGGTGATTAAATCCATAAAATAAATACATAAAAAAAAAACATAAACCTTGCATACACAGCTAATTAAAATAAGTGAAATCAATCAATCTTCTAAAAATCCTAAACTTTACATATACAACTAATCAAAATAATTAAAATCAATCAATCATCTAAAAATCCTAAATCTTACATACACAACTAATAAAAATAATTAAAATTAATTAATCATCTAAAAACCCTAAACTTTACCTACACAACTAATCAAAGTAATTAAAATCAATCACTTATCTAAGAACCCTAAACTTTACATACACCACTAGTCAAAATAATTAAAATCAATCTATCATCTATAACCCTAAATCTTATATCCACAACTAATCAAAATAATTAAAATTAATCTATCATCTTTATGTAAAAACAAAATCAAACTAACATCAAACAAATAAAAATAAATACAACGAATTAAACATAAATCAAGGGAAGTGGGTTTTGTACTTAAAATTATTTTTGAAGATCAAAGAATCACTCAAAGAATTAATAAAGTCACCCAAAATAAAACCACAAACCTTACATACTCAACTAATTCAAATAATTAAAATCAAACAATCATCCAAAAACTCTAAACCTTACATACACGTCTATTCAAAATAATTTAAAAATTAGTCAATCATCTAAAAATTCTAAACCTTATATACCCAACTAATCAAAATAATTACGATCAATTAATTATCTAAAAATCTTAAACCTTACCTATACATCTAATCAACATAATTAAAATTAATCAATCATCTAAAAAATCTCAAACCTTACATATACATCTAATCTTCATAATTAAAATTAATCAATCATCTAAAAAAAATCCCAAACCTTACATACCCGACTAATTAAAATTACTCCAATCAATTAATCGTCTAAAAATCCTAAACCTTACGTATCCGTCTAATCAACATAAGTAAAATTAATCAATCATCTAAAAAGTTCCAAACCTTACATATCCAACTAATTAAAATAATTACGATCAATTAATTATCTAAAAATATTAAACCTTACACGTACCACTAATCAAATTAATTAAAATTAATCACTCATCTAAGAACCCTAAACCTTGCACGTACCACTAGTCAAATTAATTAAAATTAATCAAACCTCTAAGAACTCTAAACATTGCACGTACCACTAGTCAAATTAATTAAAATAAATTAATCATCTAAGAACCCTAAACCTTGCACATATCATTAATCAAATTAATTAAGATTAATCAAACCTCTAAGAATTCTAAACATTGC
This sequence comes from Camellia granthamiana, assembly GCA_036172215.1. Lineage (NCBI taxonomy): Eukaryota > Viridiplantae > Streptophyta > Magnoliopsida > Ericales > Theaceae > Camellia > Camellia granthamiana. The sequence goes on along the minus strand of CM069916.1, from coordinate 69,628,493 downwards.
ACGTACCACTAGTCAAATTAATTAAAATAAATTAATCATCTAAGAACCCTAAACCTTGCACATATCACTAATCAAATTAATTAAGACTAATCAAACCTCTAAGAACCCTAAACCTTGCACGTACCACTAATCAAATTAATTAAGATTAATCAAACCTCTAAGAACTCTAAACATTGCACATACCACTAATCAAATTAATTAAGATAAATCAATCATTTGAGAACCCTAAATTTTACACGTTCCACTAATCAAATTAAATAAAATTAATCACTCATCTAAAAACCCTAAACATCTCATAGACACTAATCAAAATAATTAAATTAATTCATCCTCTACATCCACATACAAAAAATATCAAATCACATCAACCTACTAAAATAAATAAATAAATAAACTAACGAAACAAACATAATCAAAGAAAATAGGGTTTGTACTCACAATTATATTTGAAGATTGAAGCAAGACCAAGAGGATTAATTGAACCACCAAAGTAAACCCAAAACCCTATCTTTTTTCTTTACTTTTCTTTTTCTCTTCCATCTCCCACGGCACACACACTCCAACAGCACTCTTTCTTTCTTCTTTGATGATCAATCTCTCTCTCTCTCTCTCTCTCTCTCTCTCTCTCTCGGGCTTGCCGCCGCACAACACTTCTCTTTCTTTGTTTTCTTTGTTTTCTTATCATTCACTTATAACCTAATTGACTATAAATTATATATACATATAAACCTAAATCTCATACATAACAACTTAATAAATTATTATATAATATTACACAACAAATTATATTATATATAAATATAAATATATGATAATATATATATATATATATAAATAACAAATATAAATACACCTCTTTTTTTATGTATAAATGAATATATAAATATAAAGATTTTGATTAATTATATATAATTAAATACCACATTAAACTAATTAAATATCACATTAAATTAACTAAACAATACATTAAATTCTCATGTAACCCACACAATTAATAATTACAACATTAAATCCATTAAATATTACATTAACTCTCATGTGACCACACAATTAATAAAGTCAAAAATAAAATAAGATAATAATAACCATAATAATAATAAATAATGACTAAAGAAAATTAGGGTCGCTACATGGCTGGATTAAACCAACTCTGCGTACCCTTCAGCCGAAGTGAGATATATCGGCTGAAGAGTGGTTGGCTAGATTAAACCAACTCTGCGTACTCTTCAGCTGAAGTGAGATATATCGGCTGAAGAGTGGTTGGCTGGATTAAACCAACTCTGTGTACTCTTCAGCCGAAGTGAGATATATCGGCTGAAGAGTGGTTGGCTGGATTAAACCAACTCTGTGTACTCTTCAGCCGAAGTGAGATATATCGGCTGAAGAGTGGTTGGCTGGATTAAACCAACTGTGTACTCTTCAGCCGAAGTGATATATATCGGCTGAAGAGTGGTTGGCTGGATTAAACCAACTCTGTGTACTCTTCAACCGAAGTGATATATATCGGCTGAAGAGTGGTTGGCTAGCAAGTTAGATAATTAGACCGAGATCATAGTTGATGAAAAATTCATTGCAAGTATGAGCATACACGCACAAAACCGGAATAAAAGTTCGAGGAATTTTCATTAAAAGTGCAAACGCAGACCAAGTACAAATCGGGGAGCCACAGCCCGGTTACAAGAGAGTTCAAGACAAAAGAAAGAAAAAAAAAAAGTACAAGTTCAATCAAACAGATTATCTATCTCGGCATCTAGATCGGCCCCAAGGTCAGCACTTACTCCGGCATTTGCTGTTAGGGTAGTCTCGGTTGGAAGTTCGGGCGCCGCGTTTTCAACAATTGCATCCAACCGAGCTGTTTGATCGCCGGCTTGCTCTTGGATGGCCGGAGTCTCAGTTGCTTCTTCTTCATCATCATCTTCCTCATCAGATGAACCAAGAAACCGGTTCTGGATCTCGTCAGCATATTCCTTCAGCGAAGCCGGAATAAAATACTCGGGAGCATTGTAGACCTCGGTTTCGGGTCCACAACCGAGCTTCTCCACAGCACTTCGCCAGCCACACTTGAAGAATAAATCCTTTGCAGCTTCGCATTGCAAAGTGTAGCCGGCTTCGGCTTCTTTGAAGCCTTCCTTGGATGCATTTTCGACCTTTTTCTCCAACTCCGTTATTTCGGCGTCCTTCTTGGTTTCAAGAGCCGCCATCTCCCGCAAGTATTTATCTTTCGTCTCGGTCACGGCCCACTGTTTGTCACTATCAGCCGAGGCAACCAGTCCGGTCAGACGCGCTACCTCGGCCTCCAGTTCGGCCGACCTTTGTTTCGACAGTGCCAGCTCGGCCGCCCTGCCTTCGGCGTCCCTTATTGCGTGCCTTGTGGTTTTGCGAAGTTCCATTATTTGCTTATGGGCAATGGTGTTCTTTTGAATGGCCTGCAAAAGGAGAGTTCCTTGTTAGCCGAGCTATGAGTTGGAAAAAATTAGACTGATCAAAGAAAAAAACAGTCCTGCTTACCAAAATCATGGATTTGGTGGATAACCGGATGGCCTTCAGCTCGGTGTTTAGCTGCTTACTGTGGTGCTCCATGTCTTTGGGAAGACAAACACCCCTGGCCAGGTTGAAGGCCAGTAGGTGATCCTTGTCAGCAACTACGGAGTCACCTTCGTCGATATTTCGGTCGTTGAAGACGAACGGTGGAGCCCATTTGTTGTTCGGCGCAGCTCGGTCAGACGATTCCGGTTGAAGGTTGAGTTCGAGGCTCGGTGGAAGGATGGGGTCAACCTCATCAACCAAACGCTGCTCGGTCTCAGTAGTCCGGGCGCGTTTAGCTCGGCGTGAGGAGGATGGCTGTTGTGAGGGAAGAGCTACCACGGCTTCTGTCGTTTGGTGAGTTGGTGGCACTTCGGCCACTGTGGTGGCGGTAAGCATGGCCTTCATCCTGTTCTTCTTCGCCATCTCTTGTTCGGCTGTTAGGGGAACAAGGACAATCTCTGGCAAGGTTGGGTCCGGTTCTGGTGGGTCTTCAAGGAGGAAGTCAGTCACCCTTGCTTTGCGGCGACCGGAGTAGCGATAAGTCGGTTCGAAGTCGAGGAGTTTAGCCCAACTTCTCTCTCGAACTCGCAGTGCGGCGCGGAGAACACCTAAGTTGGGGTGGCCGTACTGGGAATGGAGGAAAGCTGAATCTGCAAATAACAGAAAGCGTTAGTTCGGTTATAGAGAGGAAAACCGAAATAGAGAAAATATGAAATGCAACCGGAGTATATATACCGGGCTCTCCCATTTTCCAGTTTATTCTTCGGCCGGGAATCCGGGCCTGAAAGTCTTCAAAATTTCCAGAAACCCAAAAGAAGTCATCGTCGTTCAAGTCCTTATCCGGTGTATGTTTTATTATCTTTTCTCGGCCTCGGCGTATTCTCAAGTAATAACACCAGCCTTCATTCTTTGACCCTAGTGAGTACTGGTGGAATATTTCGGCTAAGCCTAGGTTTAGTCCGGTTTGACGGTTTAGGGCGTCTATGCCCATTATTATTCGGTATGTGTTGGTGGAGAGTTGGGTTGGGCAAAGTCTGGTCTGCCTAAGGAATTCACAGATTAAAGGCTGGACTGGGAATCTGAGTCCGGTTTCTATAATTGATTGGAGAGTAAAGGGGACGAAGCCAGTCTTGCCCCATGGATCTATGTCTTTTTCGGCCAGGACAAGGTTTACATCGGCTGGGACTTGGTAATCCTTTCTGAATTCGTCTAAGGCCCCTGGGGTTTCTACAAGACATCTATATTTACCCATTTTATTGTATAAGTTATAAATAAATTAAATCGGTTGGAAGAGTGTGTTCGGTAGCTCGGCTGGGCGCAGGGAAGTGCCTGGCAACCTAAGTCTGCAAAGTGAGAAAACAAGTTGTTAAGCACTGATCACAGACCGTGCTACAAAGACAAAGCAAGAGAAGACTGGTATTATTTCGGCTCTACAGGGTGCTATGGTATTTACCTCGGTTTCTGACAAGTGCTCGTTATCTCGGTTCGCAGAATGTTTTGTTATCTCGGTTTCAAGTGACAGTTTTCTCACTTCGGTTAGGCCTCAAGGGGCAGCTTATATGAGTTCGGTTTAGGACTCAGAAAGCTGGCTTAGCCCCCCAGGGCTTAGCTCGGTCGATGGTCAAAATTCCAAGTTCGAGTGTGTTTTTATTTCGGCTAAGGTATATCAGATGGAAACCCATTAAAACTGCTGTGATGTGTACAAGTGTTAGTTCGGTTTCAGTTTGCCTATATAACAACAGTATTATAGTCCGGTTGTGACGTGATTCCAGATCTAAGCCAAGTTCTACAGGTTGCATCATGATATTCAAAGGGCTTTTGAGAAGTTTTTTCAGAAACTATGCATGAGAGAGGTGTTTTGCAAAAACAAGAAATAAACTGCAGATAAATGAGTAAAATGCAGAAAGGGAAGCAAAAACCAGAGAAATGGATCGGAGTTACTTACCAGGTGAAGAGTATGGAAATAGGATGGAAGCTTCAAGCACAGCAAGGACACGAGCTCAGGAGCAGGAAGAACAAAAAGAACACAAGGAGAGAGAGGAGATGAATAGAGAATGATGTGATTCGAAAATGAAGGGTTCTTTTTGGTGTAAATGCAAAAAGGGCGGGAACTGTTCAAAAGTTACGAAGTACGAGGGCGGCGTTACAGTTGGAGCTAGCCAATCGGGGTTTGCCACGTGTCGATTGGAAGGACAATCGATTCAGTTTCTGCAGACTGAAGAGACGTTTTGACCGAACGTTTTTAGTTCGGCTTAAACTTAGCTCGACTAGAGGAGTTAAAAAGGTCATCAGCTCGGCCGAAGTATCTGACAGATTGTAACTTGGCTGGATGAGCTAAAAATCTCAGTTCGGTTTGTAAACGAGTAATCCCAATCATGCTTTGCAGATGGAATTAAGGGGCAATTGAGTGGGGAATTTATATACAAGTGGGCCGAGCTAGGTGTTGGGCCTTAGGGCCAAAATAAAAAGGCTCGCGCAGAGAGGGCCGTATAAGTTACTCCGGTTTGGGGAAGTAGCTTTGAAGATGGACCGGTCACGCAGCCGTGGTAAATAGCTCGGGAGGACTTGGTTTTACTCCGGTTGGGTGGAATGGCTCAAATGTCTCGGTCTTCGGTAATTACTTCGGTTGTAGCGTGTGAGAGGCCGAAGTAAGTTATGGTTTGCAGATAGCTCGGTTTTAGCTCCCTTATGAATAGCTCGGTCTTAGTATGGGAAAGCCGAGGTAAGGGAGAGTAAAATGAGGGCCGAATTAATAGTTACTTCGGTCCTGAAAGTAGTCCGGCCATAAGAAGAACCATCTCACTTGGTTTAAGCAGTGAGGGGGGTGTCGAAGGATAAGCATTATCCTTTAGGAATGTGAGTCCTAGGGGGACTCTACATGGAAGAGTTAGAGTCCTACTAGGACTGTGCCACACGAAACCTATATAAGCTCACCAATATCACCTATGAAGAGGAAATGCAACTTTTGCTCCCTGACTACACTGAGCTTTTGCCTATTTCTTGCTTACTGACTTAGGCATCGGAGAGGTTTCCGGCACACACCCGCCGGCCAGCTCATTTTGTGTTTTCAGGTGTTGAAACGACGACGTGCAGAGGAACATAGGCTTGATCAACAGGATTATACGTGAAGGTGAATCTCTTTCCCGTACAATAGGTGTCCGATAATTTTTTACATGAATGATATGTTTGAAAAACCTTATACTATAAACGGTTCAAATTATCAAAATAAGTTTAGAACAAACCGCTAACACAAGGACTCACTGTGGCTGTTGTGGTGCCTTATGGCACAATAGCAACCCCCCTCTACATCTCATAAACAACAGGCCTTAAAAATAAAGGCACTAAAAACAAAGATGGTATATTAAAAAAAAAAGATAAATTACACTACCTTTTAACATAATTATACTAACTTTCATTTTAATATAATTAAATGAATCAAAATTAATACAAATTGTGTGAAAACACAATAATAAACAATGTGAAATATACATTTTTTGTGTAAAAATGACAACAATATCATTTTTTCATCCATATAACTAACAAATTATTAATAAAAGGAGACTAGTGTTATGTGAATCAAAATTTTAAGGGAGTTCAATATAATTACGTAAAAGCTACAGAAAAAACTATATTTTTTTTTCTAAATTTCAAGAGACATCAATGTAATTTACTCTTAAAAAAATGATTAGTTTTTTCCAAGGACAAGAAAATCTCATCTCCAATCATAAAACCTATTGAAACAAGGTCAGCCCACTGTCAAATTTCCTTTGTAAATTACAAAACTAGTAGGAAATTACAGGCCAGTTACAGAAGACCTAATACACAAGCAATACACACACACGAGAACTCAAAGCAAAAAAACTTGGCCACAGGAACAACTCTTTGCCTTCCAAACTTTCTACAACAATGCTTTCACATATTAATAAGAGAAGATTTACAACATCTTGTTAGATTTCTCTGTCTTCGAAACATTGAACAAGCAAGAAATCCAAATCTGATTTGATCTTTGCATCAAGGCAGTCTGATTAATTGAAGAGTCAGAACAAACCCAATAGCTCTGGAGAAGCAACAATAACACAGCTCCCTTTGGAAACGTTCGTCGATAACCAAATCATATCGTTCCTGCAACCACTTTGGTACCTAATATATACATACTTTATGCACTGCTCCACATTTGAAGCACTGCAGCCAACATAGCAAGTGTAATTGGCAAAACTGTCAACAAAAGCTGCTGCATTTACAGGAAAGTTGAACTCAGTCTCACTTACAGGACTAATTGCAGAGTGCAGAAATTACTACAGCAGGTCCTCATAGCAAAAGTTCACCATTCCTAGATGGCACACAAGAAGGAACCAGTAACTCAATGCAGAACCTTGGCTTACACATTTGGTGCCTGAAGTCCCATTAAGGAATAATTTCAAATCTTTGTGGTACTGGAGCCACAGGTGCCTACAGCAGTTTATTCAGCCATGCCATAACCCTACAAGCCAAACAATAAAACAATTTAGGACCCCAAAAAACTTAAAATAAATTTTTTTTCTCCAAAAACAAAAGATTAAATGCTCATGTTCCAATTGGTTTCCAAGCAAAAAACATGGAAATGATTCAAATGTAGAATCTCATATTTTCTGCTTTTGGACCTTTGTGTATGGTAAAACTGAGGTAGGAGTCAAGGATTTTGTCTTGACATCAAACATAAGGGAAAATGTTTTAGATTGAAGTGCATTCATAAGCATTTTAAAACAACGGAAGAATCATGAAGTGAAGAGTTTCTCAACTAGCATCAATAGTAACATCAATAGAATAAAAGGTCTAGTCCCAAGGGAATATATTTTGATCAGCACAAACAAAAGAAAGGGAATTAATTGACAAAGATTTGTAGCTAATGAAGCTAGAAATGGAAAGAGAAATAGTAGGAGGAAAAAAATCACCATCAATATCACTAATTTGGTATCACTATCTTTATCTTTTCTACATGTGAATGAGTAGAGAAATTGCTTCCTTAGTCCACTATTTGAGTTCCTCTTGCAACATTTATTGTCGCGCCTGCTGAATTCCCCACCCACCATAACATTACTCCCTGTTTCAAATTTCTCTTTCTTAACTCATACTAATAAATAATAATTAACACAATATGTGGTTCATTGATAAACACATACAGTATTACATCATCAAATATAGAGAGAGGAATGAACCTTTTTATTAAGCTCACAGCAAACCAATCCATTCATTCGTCACAGCAAACCTATCATTCCTTCAACTCACAAATCCATATCATACATTAAATAAACCTGCAATAAACATTTAGCGATCATTATATGTATTTCTGTATATAAATTGATGCAATACTCAAAACATCCCACATCATGGCAGTCTGCAATAGCTGCAACCCAAAAACCCAATAGTCAATGCACCTACCAACGGACGCTGAAAAATAATAAAATAAATAAAATCAACCCCTGTCAGACAATCACCATTGCCTGGTACATCTTGTGACCACACAACCAATTATCAACCCTCAAGAACTACACTCATACAAGATTTGAGTATACAAACCCATATCAAATTTGGCAGAACCAACATTATTACACAAACCCACTCAATGCATGCGCCATGTACATACACTCAGGAAGAGAGCCTGAATTGATTTTTTTTATCTCTACATAGCATACAAATATAAAATATTCACAACAGGTCAAAATTTTGAATTTGCATATATATATATACACACATGTATTTATACCCCCGCATCTATTTACATTATAGAGTACGAGATACGGGTTTTGAATTAATTTCCTTCTCCCTACCTATTGTCGAAAAATTGCATGAAAAAGCAAAGGAAAAGTAACCTGAAATCGCCCATCACCGCCGTCTCCTCTTGGCTGGCCTTACAGCCTCAGACTCTCTAAACCATAGTTGCTGGTTTTACTCCCTGGCTGCTGCTAAACCAGTAGAGGACCTCAGTTATACTTCAAGCTGTGGACAACCTTTTAAATTTTAGGCCTCAAATATTTTCCACATGTACACCATACCCATGGATGCCAGCAGATCAAAATCACCAATAATCTTGACATGAGCAGGTGCCGTTTCGGAAATGGTGGAAGCGCCTAATGTCACGAATAACTATTTCCCGATTTGTGATATGTGAAACCAGCTTCATAAAATCATGACAATCTCCACAAATGCGGAGATTCTTGAAAATTCTGATTGTTTTATTCGGTGTGTTACTTATAAGGGCAAAAGCTAAAGCCAACCTTTCACTATGATGAAATAGATTCCCCCTTTTCTCTCTGTTGGTCACATTATGAAGCACATAATCTGTGTTCGGAATATAGCCTATTGATGCAAGTTTCTGACCAAGGTCCTCCAACTTTTGATAAATTTCCAAGATCTTTGGATGTGAACCATCTTGAGACAAAAAGATGTGGATTTGAGCATTGCCCTCCACCCAGCTACATCCTGGTTCCTTTTTAACACCCCTACTGGTCATAAATGCCCTAACCTTTGAAACATCACCCCACCTCCCTTTGGCTGCAAAAATGTTAGATAATAATATATAATTTGAATCTGTCTCTGGTTCAAGTTCAAAAAGTTTCTCTGCAGCTCTTTCACCAAATTCTTCATTTCCATGAATCTTACAAGCCCCAAGAACAGTCTCCCAGATCAAGGCATTTGGTGTAAGCTTCATCTGTGCAATGAAGCTTTCAACCTCATGAAATTTGCCTGCCCGACCAAGGATATCAACCATGCAAGCATAGTGTTCAATCAGAGGAATAATTCCATACAATTCACTCATTGAAGTGAAATGCTTTTTCCCTTCCTCAGTCAAACCCATGTGGCTACAAGCAGAAAGAATACCAAGGAAGGTAACCCCATCGGGCACGACGCCTTCATCTAACATAAACTTAAAAGCTTCAAGAGCTTTGTCTGCCTGCCCATGTTGTGAGTATCCACATATTATTGTGTTCCATGCCACAGTGTCACGAAAATCGAAGCCCTTGAAAAAAGTCTCTGAATCTTCTATGCTTCCACATTTTCCATACATATCAACAAGTGCACTAGCAACAAAGATATCACCAAAGTGCCCAGACTTAATTGCCAATGAGTGGAGCAGCCGCCCATTTTCAAGACTTGCTATCCCAGCACAACCCCTCAAACAGCTGGCAAGGGTGAACTCATTGGGCTTAACACCTTCTTTTTGCATCTGATTGAAGCACTGAATGGCCTTCTCCCCTTGATCAGTCTGTGCATAACCAGAAATCATAACTGTCCAAGTGAAGAGGTCTTTTTCATTAGATCTGTTAAAAACTGTTTCTGCATCTCCCAAGCACTTGCACTTGGCATACATGTCAATAAGAGCAGTTCCTATGAAACTGTTCTCATCAAGGCTCTCTTTAATAATATGGGCATGCACTTGCTTCCCAAAACCGACATTCCAAAGGCTGGAACAAGACCTTAGAATGCTGATAAATGTGTACATGTTAGGCTTGAAACCTTCCACAAGCATCTGGTTGAAGATACTCGGCCCTTGATCAAAGGTTTCATTGTCATGGAATCCTGATAAGAGAGCATTCCATGAAACTACATCCCTGTTACTCATTGCATCAAAAACCCGGTAACCATCATCTACAGATCCAATTTTCATGTACATTGTGATCAACGCATTGCAGACTAAATTTTCAGATTCAAAACCATATTTGTATACGCAAGCATGAATGCTTTCACCATAATGTGGGCTGAAATCGATGGCACTACTAACAATACTAGCTAAGGTAAATTGATTTGGTCTCAAACCAGTCTTCCTCATTAATCGAAATAGCTTTGCTGCTTCTCCTTTCTGCCCTTGCTGATCAAAACAAGTGATCATTGCAGTCCATGCCACTTTGTCAGGATTTTTTATCCTCATAAATACTTTGAGTGCATCATCCGCCAACTCACATTTGGAGTACATATCTACAAGAGTACAACTTACAAATTCATCAAGTTCACACCCAATCTTGATCGCCATAGAGTGCACAACCCTGCCAGCTCCCAAATTCCTGGAATTGACAAAACCCTTGAGGACAGTAGACAAAGTAAACTTGCTAAACTTCATTTTTGACTTTATCCCGCAAAACATTTTCAAAACCTTTTCCTCATCACCCATCTGAGCATATCCATTAAGCAACGCATTCCACGACACATCATTTTGCTTGGGCATGCAAAAGAACACTTTATCTGCATATTCCATCTCACCGCATTTTGCAAAAAGGTCAACAAGAGCAGACCCGACATAAATATCTGAGAAAAACCCAAGCTTAATTACCTCTGCATGTACCTGTTTCCCAAACTCTAAGTCCAAGCAAATGGAACAAGCTTTCAAGCAAGTCGCTAAGCTAAACTCGTTCGGTCTAATACCCTCATTCCGCATCACAGAAAACAAATAAATACCATCACTTCCATACCCATCAGCCACAAACCCAGAAATCAGAGCTGTCCAAGACACGACATCCTGCTCAGGCATTTCATCAAGCACCTGACGCGCAAAATTCAAAACATGACATTTTGCATAGAAATTAATCAATGAAACCCACAAGTGCATATCTGGGTGTATCCCATTCTTGATGACCTGCCCATGAATTGCCTTCCCTTCATTCAAAGACAGTTTCAAAGCACAATCTCGCAGCTTTTCCGAATACCCTTTAAGCCTCTCCTTTCTATCCAATTCTACAATTCCTCCATTTAAATTCCTCCCAATTTTAATATTTGCATTTCTTTCAGGCCAATCAGGACTATATAACCTTGTGGGTATTTCCTTAAACCCACTGTGAAGCTGAAATTGTGGGTTTTCCAAATCATCAGAACCCGAATCAGTTGATACTTGTTTGGGTTCAACAACCTTCAAAGCAGCACAAGATAATGAACGAAAACGTAGAGAAAACAACAATGGTCCTGAGAATGTATAAATAGTGGGAATTGGGTTAAGGAGAGCTCGAAAAATTGGTGGTGGAAAACGCATATTTCGAGAGAGAGAGTCGCATTCCATTAACACGAAAGCGAAGCTTCAGTTATGAATCAAAGAGCATCAACTACGGAACACAGAGAAACAAGAACATGAAGGGTGTGTGTGTATATGTATATACCTGTATAGTATATGTATGTATCTTCGTATATCTCTCAAATTGGAGTCTTTTTGGCGGCAACTTTTGACAGAGAAACGAAGAAGACAAAAGTAGAACGAACCAAAACGGCGGATGGAAGTGTTGATTGGGTTGGGTTTGACTTTTTTGAATTGAATTTTTTGAAAATTAAATTTTTTATTTTTTATATATTTTTATTTTTAGTAAATATTTTTAAAATTTTAAATAATTTTTTTATTTTTTAGATGTACCTTATTTAAATATATCTAAATTATAAATTATTTGTGAATAATATTTTTAAAAATTAAAAATTATATAAAATTATGAAAAATATATTAAATTTTTGTTTTTTGTTTTTTTTTTTTATATTTTTGATATTTAGTGAATTTTTTAAAGATATTTTTTACAAATATTATACTTTCAGTGAAAATAAAAAAATACGAAAAATAAAAAAATAATTTTTTTTTTGAAAAGTGAATTCTGAAAACTAAAAACAAACACAGTAATTATTACCTTGTTGATTATTCGGTTTGATTTTAAAAAAAATACTTTTAGATGATTTTTCATTTATTTTTAGGGAAAATTGGCCTAAGGTCCCTCATCTACTTTTAATAAGAGAGGTCCAAAATAATATATTTTGATGGCTAAGGCCCCTCAAGTTTATTTTAGGTTATAAAGTACCTAAATTACCCTTCTTTTATAACATAAATTTGTTTGAATATTATATTGTTGACTTTGCGGTGAGATTTTGGAAACCAAATTCGCAGTAGAGATTTTGTCAAAGATTGCAGTGGAGTTGACGAGAAATTTGTTTGAATATTATATTGTTGACTTCACGGTGGAGATTTTGGAAACTAACTTCGCGGTGGAGATTTCGTCGAAGATTTCAGTGGAGTTGACAAGAAAGATTGCTACGATCATGTAGGTGTTACAGTGTGTTGATCGCGTAGATTTTCAGTGGAGTTGAATCAGATTTGTTTTCGATGGAGATTCCACATGGATTTTGATTTTTGTTTAGAGAGAGACCAGCTTGATAGAGTTGATTTTTATTTTTGAATTAATTTTTGATTCTCTCTTTGTTGATCAATTTCAAAGAGTGTTGACAGTGTGTTGATTGCGTAGGTTTTTCAGTGGACTTGAATCAGGTTTGTTTTCGATGGAGATTCCACATGGATTTTAATTTTTGTTTTGAATTTTTGTTTAGAGAGAGGCTAACTTGATAGAATTGATTTTTATTTTTAGAATTAATTTTTCATTCTCTGTTTTTTGATCAATTTCAAAGAGTGTTGACAGTGCAGTTGATTTTAATGTTTAGAGTTCATTTTTCGTGCTCTGTTTTTCATCAACATGTTGATCAATGATAAGTTTTGTTCTATGTTTTTTCAAACCAGAGAAATTTTTTTAAACCAAAGAAATTTTATTTTCTGCACTTTTGTTGGTATAGTCCAGAGGAAATTGTAAGTTTGTTATTATAATCCAACAAAAATCACAGAGAAAATTATAAGTGCATATGGACATATTATTAGAAGTTTCTAATGCAGATAGAATCTGAGAAAGTGAATGTAAGTTCATAAATTTCTCTGGACTTTTATTTGTAGTTTAGAGAAAATTATATGTTTGTAGAAGATGAATATAAGTTTTTGTTTCTCTGAGCAAAAGTTATTTTTTGTGTTTTTTCTTTCAGTTTAGATGGACAATGTAGTGTTTTTTGTTATCTTGAAGGTGTATATAAGTTTGTAAATTTCTCTGAATTTTTCTATGAGTGCAATATTGTAGAATGACGCATAGAAAATTGTTAGCTTGTAGTGAGGTGAAAATCACAGAGAAGCCTATAATTTCATAACAGATATTCAGTGTGATTTTTTTCTATGATTGTGTTTAATAGTTAGCAGTAAATTTCTCTGTGATTCTATCTGGATTCATTAAGTTTCTGTGATTTTGTTTTTTGTTATCTTGAAGGTTCAATGGACTGTTTGGCTTCTGAGAAAATCATAATTTCTCTGGGATCCAAAATTTCTCTGGGATGGATCCAAAATTTCTTTGGGAAGAGAATTTTCTCTAGATTGATATTGAGGGACCTTTGACATTATGAAAATATTAGATGTCCTTTATATTATAAAATCTTAATGCCAGGAACCCTAAAAATATATATATATATATATATATTAATGTATTATAATTAATTAATTTATTTAATAGCAAGCTGAATTGGGTTGGGTTGAGTTGAAAATATAAATATCAAGCCTAGTTCATTAATATATTAGGTTGAAAATGTTGGCACAACCTATCCCTATGGATTAAAACAATCTTTCCAAACCCTACAAAAATATGGCTGGACCGGGCGAACCAACGAGTTGATGGCCACCCCTACATATGGTATATAATTTTAGAGCATTGTCCTTAAAAATAAGAAAAATTACCATTTAGTAATAATTTTAGAGAATTATTACAAATTCATGAAAATATTTATAATTATAATTATTTATATGAGAAATTAAAAGTCAGTGGATATTTTTTTAAAAAATTAAATATTTTACAAATATTGATAATTAAACTTACAAATTTCTTCATTAATCTATAAATATTTTATAAACTTTCTACCGATATGTAATTTTCTCATATTTATAAAATTTATTACCTATTTATAATTATTTTTTGAAACATATACCCTTAGGCCACGTTTGTTTGGCTCAATAGGATGGTGGGAATTAAGAGTACAATGCGATTGAGTGAAAAAATTATTAGTGTGGTGGTATTAAGTTAGAAATGTAGGATAAAGAGTGTTTGTTTACACACTACTAGATTAATAATATTATTGATAGTATTAATATATAAAATTAATATTTTTTAATATTATAATTATTTTTTTGCTCTAAAAAATATAATTTTTGTTTAAAAATCATTTAAAAATTCACTAATTGTCTCACTCAATTTCTAATCTTAACCCTACCATAATAACTTTATTAGTCCTACCATTTAGGAAGATTACTAATCCAAGGGGATGGTTAATCCCCTTACTCATGTTTCCAACCAAACAATCTTTAGGTGGGTTCCATGAACTATTAGTCTAATCTCCCTTCCCAAATAGTAAAACAAACATAGCCTTAGGACACATGATAAGGAGTTTTTAAAATATTATATATCTTTTATTACACTTACTTTTATACACAACGTACAAATAGATAAAATATCTTAATATGCATATTGGGAATACACGTTAACAAAATTATTTTATCAATAATGGATAAAAGGATAGTTAAAAATAAATAAATAAATAATGGGTAACACAATAATGTCTCCAATACTCACATCAAACCACTTGGCCCCAACATCTAAAAAAACAAACGTAAAAACCCTATTTGGCCCCCAATAGGTGAGTCAAGCCGTAAAAAGCAAAAAGGTTCTTAAAAAAATTTGAAAATTGACTACTATTTGGGTGTGTTTAATTGGACGGACTGGATAAGGAAGATTAGAATTTATCGGACTTGAGTCCTAGGACTGTAAATTCCTCGAACTATTTGATTAGATTGAATATGTATCCTGTGTTTGTTTTTTCATGAGATTAGATGTCTGAAAAGGATTATTTTTAATGAATCCAACGTTTGGTTAGACGGACTGGATATGATAAATGAATAAAAGACTATTTTACTATTTTTCAATTGTTTACTAAGTGATAGCAATATTAAACATATTTTTAATATTTTAATTATTTTTAGCTATATTAAATAAAAATTTATTTTATTTTATTTTTTACACAATTAAATAAATTTATTTTATTTTATTAAATAAATAAAATATCAATAAAAATATATGTTATTTTTTTAATTAAAATTTTAAATAAATTTGTTTTTAAAAATAATAATAATTAAACAATGAAATTAAATAAAACATCTATTAACATTTAAATAATGAAATTAAATAAAATATAAACAAAATTTTAAAATAAAACATCAATAAAATATCTATAAAAATTATTTTTAAAAAAATAAATAAAACATCAATAAAAAGTTAAATAAAATTATTTTATTTTTAAATTGAAACATTTAAAATTTATTGAATTTTACTAAATATAATACATAATTGAATAGTAGAGGGTCAAAATGGACATTTTACCACCTAATCCCAATAGTGGATAGTCCTCCCAAAATTGTCCCACACCCCCCCTAGGATACAATAGTCTCCCATATGGGGGATAAGGAGTCCGACCGGACTCCATGTCTGGCGGACTAAAAAAAAAACAAACGGCGGATCGGATGCTTCCCTCAGATTACAATCTGCACAGTAAACAGTCCTCCCCTTTATCCCCCCAATCAAACACACCCTTTTGGTGTAGAGTAATATTTTGAATTTACTCTTATTATTTAGATTTATTCCACACATAAATTTTATACTATACAAATTAACATATATCACGCAATTACTCACTCAAAATTTTTTAAGTGGATTAATCTGGATCCATAATTTTTCTCTTTGGTTACAACCAACCCTCAAAAACGATGTCGGGTTATGTGATTGCGTCTGTTTGAGAACTTAATCTATCTATTTTTAAGCGGTTTCAATGATATGAGAGAAATGATGCAAATGAAGATTTTTTTAAATTAGCTTATGTTTGGATGAATGACGAATAAGAGGTCACCTGACCCAACTCGATCCGCCAACCATCCCTAAAAAAATTGTGTTAAGTTTTTATACTTTATATATTAAAAAAAGACATTTTATTTAATAATAAAACTAGCAATTGACCCGTGCAATGCACATATTATTTTTTTTCAAAAAATATTTGAAGGCACGATGTGCATGTTATAAAGCAATAATTTTAATTTTAATTTTAATTTAAAATTAAAGTATGATTTTAATTATTTATTTTGATAATATTAATACTATCATTTTATAAAAATGTTACTTGAATATTTATATGTAATTTTAGTTAAATAATTTGTGTATTTTGATAATTATAGTTTTATTGTATTATAAAAGTATAATTAGCATTCAATAATTTTGTATGATATATATTAAATTATAAGATAGTAAAATAAATATTCATTTTGATATTAAAAATAATAGTTAAATTAGAAGAAGAATTAGTAACATAAAATTAAAAGTAATTCACAATATTTAATTTCTTTTATATTCATTTGGAAAATAAAAATATATAGAAATAAAAACTATATAAAATTTATTGAAAAATTAAATATAAATATGTTGTAATTGGATTATCATATAATGATTTTATATGATAGATATTAAATTATAAGATTGTAAAAGAAACATTCTTAATTAAATTAAAATAT
This sequence comes from Camellia granthamiana, assembly GCA_036172215.1. Lineage (NCBI taxonomy): Eukaryota > Viridiplantae > Streptophyta > Magnoliopsida > Ericales > Theaceae > Camellia > Camellia granthamiana. The sequence continues at coordinate 69,611,557 of CM069916.1, read as the reverse complement.
AAACTATATAAAATAAATTGAACAACTAACTAAGAAAAAATCTCATAACATCTAAACCTAAAAAGAAAAAAATAAATAAAAATATCAAAATGATAGATATATCTCAGTGTGTAAAGTGATTAATCATCTAAAATATGATGTCAAAATATAAAAGAACTTACTGTTCAACAATTGAAAAGTTAACTCAAGTAGTAAATCCAAATTTTAGAGGTTCTTTGAGAGTATAATTGTTGTATAGGTTTTTTCTTTTGTGAGTTGTGATTAAATAAAATAACATAGAAATTTTTTTGTACAATCAAAGTATAATCCATATAAAATTTGTAGTTAGATTTCGTGTAAGACTCAAATTGGGTTTGTGAAAGAAATATTTATCAAATAGAATTTATATAAAATTGGTATTGAGTTTGTGAATTATTTGAATTTACGATGGAAAATATATAAAAAATAAATATTTAAATATTTTTCAAATAGAATCCATATAAAATAAGTAAAGTTATATAATTTGAATTGGGTTTAGATTTGTGTAAAACTCTATATGTAAATGGAAAATACATTCTGATATAGTTTTTTTAGAATAAAAAAAAATTCTTATAATGTGTCACATAAAAAGGAAAAAACACTATATATATATATATGATATTAGCTATTCATGAAACATAAAAGTTGGAACTTTATTTTAATTATAAAAAATGAGAATAAAAATTTGGAAAATTTACTCATAAATTTCATATGGGGAATGTTGATCCATTTAGTTTTAAGAGTTTTCTTATTAATCAATTAGTCCTTTTTTTATTTTAGAAAGTTGTATTTATTTGTTTTGATACCATTTGAATTTAAGTAAATGTTCTTTTGTGATTATTTTTTTAATTTTCTAATTTGTTTGGGAATGAATATGTGAGGTGTGGAAAATTCTTTTGAGAGGATTGGTGGCTGAAGTGTTGGTTGTCGAGTATAGAAATTTGCATTTCTATTATTGTGATTTTCTGGTATTATATTAGAGTATTACATTTGAAAAAAACACACTAAAGAGTTTTTGTGTGTTACATTGATTGGAGTGTTACGTTTAGAAAAAATACACTAAAGAGTTTTTTAGAATATTACGTTCTTATATTTGAGAAAAGTACATTAAGGAGTTTTTTAGTGTGTTATATTGTAGTGCTACGTTTAGTGTGTTGCATTAATTGGAGTGATACGTTTAGGGAAATTATACGAAGAATTTTTTTTGAAATGTTATGTTATTACGTTTGAAAAAAGTATACTAAGAAGTTTTTTAGTGTGGTACATTAAAGTGTTACGTTTGGAAAAAAACACACTAAAGAGTTTTTGTGTATTAGATTGATTGGAGTGTTACGTTTGGGAAAAAAATACATTAAGAAGTTTGTTTTTGGAATGTTACATTGTGACATGTGAGAAAAGTATATTAAGAAATTTTTTTAGTGTGTTACATTAGAGTGTTATATTTTTGGAATGTTACAGTAGAGTGTTATATTTGGAAAAAAATACATTAACGCTATGTTTAGTTAAGAGATTTGGAAAGTAATTTGAAAAAGAAAAGAAAAAACTATGTGAAACTATATTTTATTCACATTTCACTTATCTTTCCATTTTCTTTTTTTAAATCTTCTAACCAAACACTACGTAAGGAATTGTTTTGAAGTATTACGTTTAGTATTTTTAGCATAATGTGAATATTTATATTTGTTCTTCAATACATAACATATGCGTATTTATCCTTGACTCTTTATGTAATTTACACTAGAATAAAATCTTTAATTCTAAAAAATAAAAAAGAATAATCAAACAATACATAAAATTACTATTTAAAGTTTATTGGTACTTCATCTTAAAAATTTTTATACTCCTAATAAAAAAATTACTTTAAAATGATTTTAAAAAACTATAAAATAATAAAATTTTAGGCATTAATCCATCAAATCGCACTGCCGCTCCGGTCCGTAAATACTCTCAATCGCGCAGACATCGCGGACTGCCAATGATCGCGTGCCATGGTCTTATAAAGTGCCAAGCTATGGGTAATTAACCATGGTTAAATTTTGACCATAGTTCCAGGTTAATATTCCACCGAGTAGTACTTATCGAATAGAAAACCAACAAACAATTCCGTCGGTGGAGCTTAACCGCAGGTTAGATACAGAGAGAGAGAGAGAGAGAGAGAGAATCGCTTTGTATATAATTCATCTAAGGTCTACTTAGAGAGAGAAAACAATTTCACAGAGAGAGAGAGAGAGCCGTCGGCAATGGCAGACTCAAACGATTCCGTTTCTGTTGATATGGAAACGATTTATCTTGGCGGGAAGGTTTCATTCTATACTCTATAAACTTGATTTTGTTATTGATAGATTAGAAATGTCATGCATTTATTTATTTATTTATTATGAATTTGAAATTTTCGAAATTGATGAGTTTGCAATGTAGATCTGTTGACTTCCTTTCAATCTAATTTAAAGTTTTTTTAATGCTGTTTTTATTGTCTCATTAAATCTTCTATTCGCTTGATTTGATTTGATTTAAAATCTTCAATTGCATCCTTTAGTTCTACAATTTACGTTATGTTTGAAGAAAAAGGAAATCTTTAACTGCCAAGTCATTGTTTTCGTTTCAAACTAACAAGAAAGTGATCTTATTCTTACCTTTGGGAAATGTCAGCATTGGATCAGTGATAGTTACAAATTTAACACGAAAGTTCCTATCTTTTCATTCGATCAACATTGAAATAGTGTGTGTTGACAATGTACTAGTTAATTGGTATGTTCATTTAATTTTTTTTGTTGGGTAAATTGCATTAACTTCCCTTGAGATTTGGAAAAATACATCAGACCCTACATATTTGACATAATTACACCGCACTCCCTTACCCCTTACGTTGTGTTTGGTTAGAGGATTTAGGAAGGGATTTAGAAAGGGAAAGGGAAAGGGAAAATGTGTGTGAAATTAGGTGAAATATAGGTATATTTTATTCATATTTCACCTACCTTTTTCATTTTTCTTTCCAAATTCCTGCTCAAATTCACAAACAAATACAACATTAAAGTTTTAATTCAAAAACACAACCCTTTTTCATCAATAATTCGTTAGTCATATAGGTGGAAAAATGATATTGTCACATCTTTTTTACACTGAAATTTATATTTTATTTATCTCTCTGTCTACATACTAGCCGCTTAATTATGTCAAATTTGTGGGCTTTATTGTATTTTTTCTAAACCTCAAGGGTAGTCAGTGTAATTAACCTTTGTTTCTTGTTATGTTTAATTTGAATGTGGTAGCAAAGTTTATCTGTTTTCATCAACTTTTGTCGTTTCTTCTGACCACTTATCGTCATTGGTAAAAGCTCTCAATCATCTAGAGACTTTAGGGATACCTTTCATTTTCTTATTTATATAGTCATTTTTCTAATAACACAGCATGGCTGTTTCTTTATTAATCAATTAAATTTTTTGTTGATTAGCGGTTGCAATCATTATTTAATTAGTTTATCTGTCAATATAATTTTTTATATTGGATCCCATGCTCTTCCTGTTAAGTGTCATTACTTTTTATGGATTAAAAGATTGAAATCAAGAAATCGTTCGTTGTTTGATCTCCTTTTAGAAATAAATATTATGCTGATTTAGCAATCAGGCTTTATAGGGGACAGTGCACATGCCAAGCATTTTCTGGGTATAATATTAACAAGTAGCAGTTTTGCTTCATTTGAATGGTCTATACACAAAACAAATGATTGCTTATACTATGGGGGTTCTCATTTTGAAATTTAGTGGTACCATTATAGTTTTCTACCATTTTGATGATTTCTTGGAAATTATCTTCCTCTATTGATTAATGCTCATTTTTTTTTTTCTTCTCTAACCATGATTGATTTGTTTGTAATGCAAATAGTTTATTTTGCTTTTACTGCAGGAACATATTGTACGAACTGCCCATGGTCCTGTGTCTGTTATTGTGTATGGAGACCAAGACAAACCAGCACTGCTTACCTATCCTGATTTAGCTCTAAATCGTAATTCTTAGATTTGTTCCTTCCTATCTAGCAGTTTCTTTGTTTTTGTTGTCATTGTTTCCTTGTTTTGGTTTTTGGCATATATCTTCAATCTAATAGTGCTTGCTACTTTTTGTAACTTTTTGAGCAGATATGTCATGTTTCCAAGGATTGTTCTTTTGTCCCGAAGCAGCTTCTTTGCTTCTCCACAACTACTGCATTTACCATATCAGTCCTCCTGGGCATGAGGTCTGTGAATTGATTGACTTGTCTTCATTAGTGTCGTTCTATTATTCTTGTTTTTTTTATGAATTGTTTGTTTTGAACTGTATTTTATGTCCTTTCTACTGAATACTATTGTTCACGTAAGATTTCTTTTGGAACTTCCATAAGAGTTCTTGCAGTTGGGAGCCGCTGCAATTTCTCCCGATGTCCCTGTGCCTTCTGCTGACGACTTAGCAGATCAAATCATTGAGGTTCTCAACTATTTTAGGTAATGATAACTCTGCAATGTTGTTCTCCAAAATTCTTTTATTGATTGGTTTCCAGGCTAAAAGGGTACCTGAGTTATACTCTTTCCTGCTTGTTTTTGTTGGTGGCATATAGAGGATTTAGAAAGACATGTTCTTGCCATCAATCATCTCTCTTTCTTCTTCATCTCCTTTTTTTTTTTTTTTTTTTTTTTTTTTTTTTGGAATGCTTATTGTTTGATGACATGAATATGACCTTGTTCAGGCTTGGTTCAGTGATGTGCATGGGGGTAACGGCGGGTGCTTACATCCTCACTCTATTTGCTGTATGTTTCTTATGTGATAGTGTCATTTATGTGTTTTAGAATGGTATTTAGATTGCTTAATTCAAGGTTATGTATTACAGATCAAATATAGAGAGCGTGTCCTTGGTTTGATACTCGTATCCCCTTTATGCAAGTCTGCCTCATGGACTGAATGGTTGTACAATAAGGTGTTTTAGCATTCCTTGATTTCATTTCTACATGATGAATGACATTAATCTTTGTACTAAATCCATTTTACATCTAATGTCTAGGTGATGTCAAGTTTATTATATTTTTATGGCATGTCTGGTTTGCTAAAGGAGATCCTGCTTCACCGGTACTTCAGCAAGGTATTCTAATACTTCCTGTCTACCAGTGTATTCTTTTCTTTTCTTTTTTCTGTACTTCTCATGCTTTGTAATTTGTTTGATTAGGTCAAGTGATGTGTTGTTTGCTTTAAGTTGTATCAGGAAGTTCGAGGTAGTGCAGAAATCCCAGAATCGGATATTGTTCAAGCATGTAGAAGAGTTAGTGCTTTCAACTATTCTAATCCTCGTTGTATTTAGTACACTTGCTGGAATCTGACTTTGATCGTTCTTTCCCTTTTTTATGATATTGATTTGATTAATATGACTGTTTATTTCTTCAGTTACTGGATGAGAGGCAGAGCATAAATGTTTTGCGGTTTCTTCAAGCAATTGATGGGTAAGGACCAAGTCAGAGGTTGCTTCTTGTATCATATTTAGTGTGTGAATGGTTTCTCCACGAGTTACTTGCTTTTGCAATTGATAGGCGAACATACTTATTTGAATTTCGATTTGCCAACTAGCAGGAGACCTGACATTACCGAAGGTTTGAAGAGACTAAAATGTCGGACACTCATATTTGTTGGGGAAAACTCTCCTTTCCATTCAGAGGCTCTCCACATGATGGCAAAACTGAATAGAAGATATAGTGCCTTAGTTGAGGTATGTCATGCATGGTATAGATGTAGGGAAAACTTATGTGATTTTGATCAAGTCAAGAATATTAGATACATATGGTGGTAGTTTATGTAAATATAGCAAAAAAATTTCTTGAAACTTTGACTTTGTTTTTGTTGGAGAGGATTCGGTACACCCAATTTCTTTTGTTACACACTATAAATTTTATTCTAGATATAATGTGTATTATAAATGGAGGGGCCTAAAATGAAATATATACGATGCGACTTTAGTAAAAGGCCAAAGTATGAATGAAGAGGCCAAGAAATACCAAACAGTGAATAGTTTTAGTACTTGGGCTCACTCAAACATATTGAGGGAGAGGTGTTCATGTTACTGATAAAAAACTAAGGCAGGATAGACTAGGCAGAGGAATGCTTTGGGTGTCTTGTCTGATCGACACATACCAATGAGAATAAAAGGAAAATTCGGCAAGATGGGTATAAGACCAGTCATGCTTTACGGTACAAAGTGCGTGCAATCAAAAAACATATTAACATATGGCTGAGATGAGGATGCTAAAGATGGATGTGTGGGGTAAAACTAGGAGAGAGATAGGGTTAGGAATGGACAAATTTGTGAGATGGTAAAGGTAGCACCTATCGATTAGTATGTTTCTTGAGGGTAATGCTAGGGGACAAGGGAGGTGATGATTAACTTCAGTTGAGGTACTAAACACATGTTATCTCACAGTTTAAATGAGATTATGGCCCATGTTAAATAAGAATGGCAAAATATGATCCATCTAGTCCACCCCAAGTAGTTGTGAAAAGGCTTGATTGAGTTGAGTATACAACATTTGTTATGAACACTACCTACATGACCTTGGACTTCTTGATTTTTTAAACTTGTGCAATACTTCACCATCTAATGGCTACTCCCTTTAAAGCTGGCAATAATTATCCACTCTTGATAAATCAGACAATTTTAAAGTATTTTTGTATATTTGATGTAGTTAGAATTAGTATGATTGTTATGTTAATAGGTTGCTTAGTTGGCAATAGCCTATAGAAAAATGCTTCACCCACACAATTTCTCCCCCACAAATTCCCCGAAAAAAGCAAATCAATGACACCCAAGTTCCTACACTCCTCTCATATCCCAAAACCTTCCAGCCAACCTTGCCACACCATTTGGGGGGTTTGTGGGGAAGAACTTGTGTGGATGTAGCATTGCTGTAGTCCATAAATAAGTGGTTAGGGTCTTTGGTAGTCAGTTTATGACTTAGATATTGTAAATTTTGAGCTTAGTGCTCTTGAATCTCAGTTTAGAGATTTTCTCTCTAATGAAATTTCATTCCAAATTTTGGCCCTATCAATATTACACAAAAAATATAGGGTAAATTACACTCACCCCTTGAGATTTGTCTTTAATACAAGTACCCCTCTTAAGTTCTGGAAATTACATCTTCCTCCCTAAGGTTTAAATTTTCGTTATAATTTAATCCTTCCGTTAGTCAACCGTTAAGTCAACTAACGGAAAGAACTAATATAAGAAATTAATTTTTTAAGATGTCTAGTTTATCCTTGTTTGAGTATATAAAATTAACAAACAATTTACCGTTTAGGAAAATTTCATATGCCCCAGTCATGGTATGTGGTCTTTGCTTATGACCTATTATGGTGTTAGTTATAACTATTGATTATAACATTATTTTGGTTATGATTCAAAAGATATTTGGTTATACCTTATGAGGTGTTTGGTTATAATTGTTTTTTTTTTGTTATGATTGAAAATGATCTAATTTTAATATTTGTGATAATTAACACCACAAAAGCTTGTGTAATGTTTAATAGTATAATAATATGCTTCGTTTGGCACTGGCTTTTTGGGCTAAATTAGTTATAAAAAGACAAAATAGACTAAAAAATCAATAAGACAAAATATCACATCCAAACCATAATCATTTCATTTGTTCTCTCAAAAAAGTCAAAAAGCCAAAAAAGCCAACCCAAATGAACTTTTTAACCTGAGCTAAAATAGCCAAAAAGCCAAATAAAAAAGTCACATACCAAACGGCAGTTATGTATTGAATGAATTTTTATAATTTCCTGCATATTTTTTTAGCTCATCTAATAATTTTTTTTTTTAAAAAAAGATTTTTTTAATAAGAGTAAAATAGGCATTTTAAAAAATTTATTTTTTATATTAGTTTTTTCCGTTAATTGACTTAACGGTTGACTAACGGAACGATTAAATTGTAATAAAAGTTTAAACCTTAAGGAGTGGAATGTAATTTTCAGAATGTGAGGGGTATTTGTAGTAAAGATAAAACTCAAGGGGTGTCAGTGTAATTTATCCAAAAATATCAATATCTATATCTATATATGAAGTGAACAAGTCATTTGGTGTCTAAACTTTCTTCTTATGCCAAATGTCCCTTATTTATCTAAGAGAATATAAAAAGAGAAAATATTGAAGCGGTGAGAGGGACTTGAACCTAAGGCCATTAGTCTGGTAAGCAACACTTTTACCATTTGAGCAATAAACACTACATGTTTTTAATTCAAAATTAAAATTTATGTTTTACAGATTTAACTCCTAAAATGAAAAAATATTATTCAAAGGCATGAGTAAGATTTGAACCCAGGACCTTGGGATTTCATTACGAACACCCTTACCATTTAGACAACATACATATTACGATAATAATTTCTTTATTATTTAATTTTATACTTATTTATCTGAATTGTACACTCATTATGTATGCCCACTGGTATATTTATATATATATCTTGACAGAATGGGCAAAAGTGGTTTGAAGCATTCCTTATGTGAGTTGGTTTGTACAGGTCCAGGGTTGTGGGTCGATGGTAACAGAAGAACAGCCCCCTGCAATGTTGATACCCATGGAGTACTTCCTCGGGGGGTATGGATTATATAGGCCGTGCCAGCTCAGTGACAGTCCAAGAAGTCCCCTCAGCCCGTCTTGCATCGCCCCCGAGCTACTCTCTCCACAAAGCATGGGCTTGAAGTTGAAACCTATCAAGACTCGGCTTTCGCCCCATGGAAAAAGTGTGCATCGATAATAAAGGACATTCTAATGCACTAGACTCCCACTACAACAAGGTGTAAGGTCCAGAGACGGCAAGATATACGCAACTTTACCCTCATTGCTGGAGAGATTATTTTCGCGACTTGAACTTACATCGCACATTGACAGCAAGCCAAACGGTAAATACTTCATGATGTGGGATTTCATGATATTACAGCTCGAAGATTCGAGAGTTCATATGTATATTATTTTATTTAAAAAAAAAAATTTGTTCTTTTTGATTGGTTAAGAAAGAAGGGGGGTTGGGTTGTGATTGTGGTTGTGGTTGTGGTCGTAGATAGAGGTGGGAAGGTGAGGAAAATTCTGCAATGGATATTATTTAGGGGGGAGATTTGAATTCATTCATTTGTAGGCAGTGATAAAGATGCAACTGAAATGTATGTGTAAATCCTTAGAGAGAGACATTTATACTTGTGATAATGAAGAGCAATAAATAACATACAGAGAGTATAGAATAATGCTATACGTATCAATTAATATATACATTAGTATATTAATAAATGATGTGGCATCACTTGTATCGTTTTGAGTATTTGTAACTTATATAATAAATGTGGTCAATAATAATATCATAACATTAATTGATACATTAATGTATACATTAATTGATGTATGTAGCATTATCGGAGATTACATGAGGTGGGGTTTACCATCGTGACTAATGAGTGAATGGGTTTCTCTCTCTCTCTCTCTCTGTACGATGAGTGTAGATGTGGCACACATCAGAAAATAATTGCACCTGTTTTTATTTTGTATTTTTTTTAATCAACTAAAGTGGTTGAAGGATATCAATTATAGGGCTCTGGATCCTGCAACAGCGCTACAGAGCACTAGTAGAGCTGTTTTAAAGCAGTTCTATTGAGTTAGCACTATACTCTTTTTTTTTTTTAAAAGATAAAATAGGACAAGGAAAAAGGCAATTTAATGCTCATTTAGAGCTCTTCTTGTAGAGGTCTAAACCATTTTTGATGGATCCTTTGTTCAAAATTCATGTTGCCAGTCCATGCCTCCTTGACTGGGCTCTTCACCGTGGAAGTTTTTACCTGAAAGAGTGGGGCATCACTATACTTTCATCGAAGGAGTCTTAAAGTGTGGACATTTTGATGCACAATTACGCAACAGTGACAAAGCATATTGATGCACAATTAAGCAACATTTACAAAGCAGAAGGCCCTTGGGGCATAGGTCCTAAGGTTTCAGGTTCCATACTCTTCAAGATCAACTCTCAAGAGTTTAGTGTAGTGGTTTTAAGACGACTCTCTAAGTGCTGGATGATCCGTATCCAGGGTTTGGGTGTGGGGTCGAATCTTGATAATTGCATTCTCTGATTGAAATGGTACACACTTAGGTTTTCCCCCGTCCTATTCTAGGTAACTGACATTAAGTAGTTGATTCTGAAGTCGGTGAAAGACATACTTAGAGAATTTACTCGTTAACTAAAAAGAAATATGGAACAAAAATTTTGAAATAGCAATCCGATGCTTGGTCATATATTATTTTTTAGTACATCAAAGAGGGGATTTTATTATATTACATGTCAGGAGAAGAAATTGAAATATTCTAGTGAGATATATGAAGTATGACTATTAATTTAACTTTAAAAGTTATACACGTAATAATTCAGTGCAATAGGTATAATTTGTTATTATAGATATATTATATATGGTGTTATCGATTAATAATTTAATAACATTTATAATAACTTTAATAATATAACATGAACTTTAATTTAATATTTATAATATTTTAAATAATAATATGTTACTGAATGATAATATTCCATATAAATGATAACAGAATATTATTGTTGAATTGATCCCCCCCCCCCCCTCAAAGTAGATACTTTTATTGATACCTTTTAATCTTGTAACATATGGTGGTAAAAAATGACATGACAATAATTGCATAATTAAATGCGTTGCACCTTTAACTATCAGAGAATAGGATAAATATATTTTTGCATCATAAGATGCTTGATAAGAGATCATCTCAGAGTCAATAATGACCGCTTAAACAAATATATCATCATCCTTTGGGCATTTTATGCTTGACACAAGTTGGGCTTTGGTTCGGTTATATTTTATTTAAGGGTAAATTATATTGACACCCCACTTTTTAAAAATTACAGTTTCTCTCCTCACTTTTTGAAAATTACATTTTTTCTTTGAGGTTTAAAGTTTCATTACAGATTGCTCCCTTAGTTAGTTGATTGTTAAGTCAACTAACAGATTTTGTTGATGTCAGCAATTTAATTTTTTAAATACCAATTTTGCCATCACTAGATAAATTACATTGACACCTCTCACATTTTAAAAATTACAATCCCTCCCTATGGTTTAAAGTAGCATTATCAATTGCCCTCTCGGTTAGTATTAGTTGAAAAAAAAATTATTAAAAAAAAATTCATTTGAAAAAAAAAATTAATTGAAAATTTTTTTTGTTAGTCAAAATTTTAAATTTCTGTTTAAAAACCATAGTAAACTCATTTTTTGAATTTACATTTTTTCTCAAATTTATAAACTGAGACAACCATTTATAAACCAAACAAATTATTAAACAATTTTTTATGACAGTTTTTAAAATTCTTGTAAATATAAATTGAAAAGTGAAAATGAAATAGTTACCAAGCAGGCCTCAGATGGTAAAAATGTCGTAAAATTAACAAATAATTAAATAAGTTACCAACGTAAGAAATGACTTATTAAAAGATTCTTAGGCTATGTATGGTTTATTTTTAGAATTTTTTTTTAAAATTAAAAATTAATTTGGTTAAGAAATAAAAAATAAAAAATAATTATCATTTTTATATAATTTTTATCTTTTGAGTGGTTAGAAATAATTTTTTACAAATTAAATATATTTCTTCATATTTATTTTTATTAAATTAGTTTTTTTTTTTTAAATGTCAGGGAGGGATCCGTATTAAATTGAAATCTCAGAGAATATCAATGTAATTTACCCTTTAAAGTATATGTAAAGGTTAAGAGCAAATATTATTTTAACTTAAAAATTAACACCATTAAATAATTATATTGACAAGAGGGTCATTATAATTTTCTAAATATGAATAGAACTGTGATAAACATAAACCTTAGGAGTGTCAGTAATTTACCCTTTATTTTATTTTACATATTTTTTCATTTTCTTTTTTAAAATCTCTCCTTAAATTAAATTTATTAACCAAATGTAGGCGGCTATTGTTTCTTAACTACTCACAACCCTCCACGTGTCTTTGATGAAAAATCTACGGCTACTGATTGTGCATTGCGTAGTGAGAAATGGACAAGTCAACGAAAGGCAACCACTAGTATTCTGATTTTGGGAGCCCAGTCCGATCTGAAACAGCTCCCTGTGGACTGAGTAGGTGAGAAATGGCGGGAAGCAGCACCGTAGTGGTGTTCGATTTCGATCACACGATGATAGAAGACAACAGCGACACATGGGTGGTGGAGCAAATGGGTCTCACCGATTCCTTCAATCAACTCCGATCTACTCTCCCTTGGACCTCTCTCATGGTTAGTATTTTCCATGAGAGAAAGACATACACAAACTGCATAATTTTACATTTTTATTTATTTACTTCTTTTACTAACACTACTCTACTTGTAAATTTGAGTTTTAATCGATTATTAGTTTTATTATAATTACTATGTTGTGTCATCATCATCATCAATTAATAGGATAGGATGATGGAGGAGATCCACTCAAAGGGGAAAACAATTGAGGAGATTGCAGAGTGTTTGAGAAGGGTTCCTATGAATCCCAGGATTGTTGCAGCCATCACTAAAGCCCATGCTCTTCTTGGGTATTTGCCCTAATTTGTCTTCTTCATGATGTTTTCATACTTGTCAAGTTCTTCATTCTTTCATATGCTCTTTTTGTTTTCACAGAAAAATCACTGTTTTTTGGAAATCTTTTTCTGCCATTTACGCCGTATTTAGTTGGGGATTTGCGAAGGGATTTGGGAAAAAAAAATGTGTGAAACTAGGTAAAATTTAGGCATATTTTATTTATATTTTACCTATCTTTTTTATTTATATTTTCCTTTTCAAATTTCCCCTCAAATTCCCTAACAAAACACAACATTGGTAATATGACAAGCAAAAGAGAAAATGTTTTCGTTGTCAATGGAAAACAGGCTTATTTGAGCCTAAAATATTTTCCGGACTAAAATATGTAAGGCCCCGTTTGTTTTGGGTTATAGGGAGGGGACTGAGATTCACAGTGAGATGGGATCTGTTAATATCATGTTTGTTTTGAGAGGTGAAGAGGAGATTCGTAATCCTTTCCAGACTACGAATACCTGAGGGAGGGGATTAGGATAGGCTCGTTGGACTTGGTATTAGAAATTAGTCTGCTAGACTATTTTTTATTATTTTTTTTACATGTTGGGCATTTTTTTTTAACATTAATGTTTAATTTTTTATATTTTTTGTTAAGTAAAAATTATTGTTTTATTTGTTTTATTTTTTTCTGAAATTTTTTTAATTTTTTTAATTTTTTACATGTTGGACATTTTTTTTTGAATATTAATGTTTAATGTTTTTATATTTTTTTATTTATTTTATTATTTTATATAAAAATAATTTAACAATCCCTACACCAACAATTATCATCAAAATAAATACAATTTACTTAATCCCCTTACTATCAATTCCTTCACTATTAATTTCTCAATTCTACCTTTAAAAACAAACGGAGCTAAAAATATTACCACCACCACCATTGACACCCCCACCACCGCCACTTTCAACCCTACAACTTTTACAAAGACTAACACATTAGTTTCAAGTTGTAATCTAACATAGGAAAATCTTTCTTTTGTAAGAATATTTTCTACGCCAAAACAAATTAGTGTTAGAAACACGTTTTTTTTGTTTTTAGGTAAATAGGGTATCCGTGCCTTTGCTCTGACTTGTTTCGCACATTTAGACATATATCCGGCAATTACAGGACAAAATCCTTGGCCTCAAGGGGTTCATTTTTTTTAATGATTTTCGAACTCGTGACCAATGCTTGCTTAGGTGCTTATCATGGTTCAACATGCCACTCAGTTAACCCCTTCGGATTTAGAAGCAACCTTGTTATTGCCAATTAAAAAAAAAATGGTTATGATTGGATGGAATGTGGTTATTCCAGGTGTGAATTGAGAATAATCAGTGATGCGAACCAGTTTTTTATTGATACAATCTTGAAGCATTATGGTTTATTTGATTGTTTCTCGGAGATCATCACAAACCCTAGCATCATTGAGGAAGAAGAAGGCAGGCTGAGGATCTGCCCTTACCATGATTCAGTCTCATCCCCTCACGGTTGCCATTTATGCCCTCCCAATTTGTGCAAGGTATTCTGTTTAGTTCCATGCAGCTATATATGCTTTCAAGTTATACATAATTATTTTCTTATATGTCACACATATCTTTATTTGTTGATTAATTAAAAATAATAATCTAAGGTTATGAGAAGCTTATGTTTATTTTAGCGATAAAAGGTATGGTTGTTTTAGTTTTTATCCCAATTCCTTAATTAATGGTTAGGTTTTCGGTAATCAGGATTCAGTTTGTCAATTAAGGCTCCTACATTTTTGTTTTGAAGCTTGTGCTTGATAGTAATGTGAGGGACCTTGATTTTACTTCCTATATAATGATTATATATTTTTTTCCCTGTAGTTTACACATGTATATATATATATAGAGAGAGAGAGAGAGAGAGAGTTAAGCATCATTAACTTTCACAGTTAAGAGACATGGAGGCACTGTAACATTTCTATGTTTTAGAGGCTAATTTTCTTCTTCCCCTCGTAGTTTTATTTATTTATTTATAAATTATTTTGGAATTTTAATTGTGCTTTCGACAACAGGGTCTAGTGATTGAGCAGATTCAAGCTTCGATTTCCGAAAAAGGGAAGAAAAAAATGATCTACCTTGGAGATGGGAGAGGTGATTACTGCCCAAGTCTGAAGCTTGGAGAGGGAGACCATGTGATGCCAAGAAAGGATTTTCCTTTATGGAAGACAATTTGCGATAACCGTACGCTTATCAAGGCAGAGGTCCACGAATGGAGCAATGGAGAGGAGCTTGAAAGGATCCTAATTCAGCTTATCGAAGCGAACTCCACTGAAAGCAACTCTAAAACTCCGTAAAACTACAGTCAGTCAAACTAATTCAATTGCATTTTAGTACGTTTTGATCCCCATCAATAAACCAGTTGTTAGAGGTCGTGATATCAAGCGATGCAGGTGTTATCACTCTCAGCAGTGTGGTGCAGGGTTGAGTCACAGGAATCAGTCTCTCCGTAAAAAAAGAAGAGGAGAATGCTGCCTACCCACTACCTTCGCCAAACCTTAATGTAACAGCTTTTGTAGCATGTATTTGTCTTGTGAACCTCTTGTAGGATGATTGACACAGTAAACAAAAAGTGAGAAATTTACTCTGTTTTCATGAACTCAGTTACAGTGGGATGCCCGTTATTGTTTTCAATATGCTTTTCCAGGTAGTCGTCAAAAAAAAAAAAAAAAAAAAAAACTGCTTTTCCAGGTATTTTCCATACATCTTGTACTGCCTGAAATCCAGGTTTGATAAGTAGTTTGCCCAATGATGGGAGTTAGCAGTGCTTCTATAACGTCATTTTGATGGAATCAACATTAAACATTACAACTGTGATGGTCTTAAAGCTCTATTTAGATGTGAAATAACATATATAGAGAACCTCATTGATGAAACATAATTTGGGGTTAGGAATGTCTGGGATTTGTTCAGGTTTCCCATTATTGCTTTTATGAGTAAACTTGATATATTCAATTCAACAATGCTAGAGACTTCCATTTTGCACCCACAAATGCATCTAAAATGATAGGACAAGGGTGTTGGATCCTATATCATTGAGTGTTTGATCAATCAAAAATTGATATTTGTCAAATTACATCAGTAAATGCATCTAGAATGACAAGACAAGGGTGGTGGGTCTCATATCATTGAGTGTTTAATCAATAAAAAACTGACATTTGTCAAATTACATTATTAAATGCATCTATAATGATAAGACAAGAGTGGTGGATCCTATATCATTGAGTGTTTGATCAATAAAAAACTAACATTTGTCAAATTACATTTTCCTATTCAATATGTCAAATTACATTTGTCAAATTACATCATTGTGGGTTGAATTATAGAATATTTATGAGGATCTCAAACATTTGCCTATTCAATATGTCCTCAATATGTAAATTTTGTGGATTCAACTTATGTGAAATTCAGCAATAATGTGAAATTCTGACAATGTTAATGTACTCTGATTTCCATTGAATGGGTTGTTAGAATTTCTCAACAAGCATAATGTACATTCTGATGATATTACAGACTATAAAATGCCATCTCCATTTGATAGATACTATATTCATTTACCCCGGCTGCATACAAGAAAAAGAATCTAGCAGCAAACAAAGGAATCAAACCACACCTTTACCAGTAATCCCGACACGAGCATTTTCCATCCTTGAAATGATGAAACCTCTTGTTGTCCCGAACAATCAGCTCTCTCCCAACAATCTTCGACATGATCTTTATTGCATTGTGACAATCACCACATATGCGGAGGTTCTTGATGATCCTAAGAGGCGTTCTTGCTGGAGTACTGATCAAACCATAGGCAATTGCCAATCGCTCGCTATGATACATTAAAGCCTGTTCTTTGGCCTCTTGATCAATGTCATGAAGCACGTATCTTGTGTCAGGCACATATCCAGCCTCTCTCATCTGTCCATTCAAACCCTTCAATTTCTCAAATGCATCTCCTTTGTACGGATTTGTACTCCGAAATTGACCAACCCTATCTTTCCCCTCAAGCATATTGGTTGCAGATTGCTTCTTTGGCGGTGGCGTAGTGAGCGTGTTAGCCATGGCCTTAGACGGGTCAAGATTAACCAACATCTCGAAAGCATGGTCTTCAATTTCAATATCTCCATGTATCCGAGCAAATTTCATAGCAGCCTCCCAAATTTCAGCCGTGGGCTCAATTGGCATTTTCTCAATGAACTCCATTGCTTCATTTACATGTCCGGCTTTACCTAAAACATTGATAACCCCCAAGTAATGTTCAATCCTTGGATCAATACCGTACTCGTTCTTCATCAATTCGAAGTGTACAAAACCTTCTTCCACCACCTCTGCAGTAGCACAAGCTGAAAAAACCGCAAGAAAAGTGTCTGCACTGGGCCGCAAACCTGATTTCCTCATTTGCCCAAACAAAACCAACCCATTATCCCCCTCCCCATTATTTGCATACCCATTAATCATCAAATGCCAAGAGTCCAAGTTCCTCTCGCGCATTTTGTCGAACACCCGGCGAGCATCTCTCATACTCCCGCATTTCGCAAAAATTTCAATCAATTTGTTATTCAGTTCAACATTTCCAACATAGGGGGATCGAATCAAGAGCTCATGAACTCTTTTGACAACTTCAATCGACTTGGGACTAGCACAGGAATTCATTAATGCTTCGAAAATAGTGTAATCGGCGGGAACACCCCGAGACATGAATTCAAGCGCTTCATTGATGTTACCTTCTCTGCACAAACTCATCAAATCAACATTTGGTGCACTGGGATGAACTGGGTTGAGGTTCTTTCTCTCTGAAATTTGATTGTTTTCGTGGGGAACGGGTGGTTTGGGTTGTGGGTTGCGGCGGAGAGATCTTCCGAGACTTGGGTTGGCGTGATTGGGGAGGGCGGAGGTGCAGAGGGAGAGAGAGTGTTGGTGGTGGGTGGAGATTCGAGGCTTGAGATGGTAAGTAGGAGGAGAGAGAATGGAGTTTCCTGCGCTGTGGATTGATGAGAGAGACGACGCCATTGCTGTTGTGTGTGGGCACTATGCTCTCCGACGAAAGCTTTTGTACATCTGCCAATGTCTCAGCGACTTGATTGAATTACTTGTCCACGACGTCGTTTTCTATTTCCATTCATTAAATTGAAAGAAAATGGGGGAAAAGAGGGGTGTACTACATACACCTTATAACTACATAATAAAATGGTATAATTTTACATTTTTTGAGTCATAATTTTAAAAAAAATAAAAATAAAAAATCATAATCAAATACAAAAAAGTTATAACTAAATATCTCAAAATAATATCATAACTAAAGAACAAAATAGCGTAACTATGAATGCATATGATATGAAGTGTGTATAATAGAATTCTCTAAGAAAATGGTCGGCTTCTCTCCAATCTCAAATCTAGAGAACTTTTTGTATGCTAATAGAATATCACGTGACACTATCTTCTACTAATCACAAATGTATATATCCTTTATTTAGGAGTGAACATCGGCCCGTTGATCCGCTCAGCCCACCTGACCTAGTCTTGTCTTATTTTTTTAGGTTTTGGGAATGTTTTAAGCGATAGGGTCAAGTTGGGTTAACATTTTTAGCCTGATATATTAATAGATTGGACTTGAGATTTATAGTTCTAACCTAGCCCAGCCTGGCCCGGCCTGACCTGACCGCCTTGCTATTAAATTAATTACTTAATTAATTATAATATTTTTAAAAATATATTTTTTGTTGGGATCTATACTTTGACTTTGTTGATTTTATTGACACTCATATTTGTAGTAATGTGTGATTGAATTTATTTAAGAAATTTTTTAATTTATATATAAAATTATTCAATTTATAATGATGTCAATATATTTATTTAAGAAATATAACGTGTGATTACATAATGTTGTATTTTATTTTTTAATATATAGCCCAATAGGTGGGTTTGAGATTTATAATTAATTTTTGGGCTGGGTCTAGATAAATGTAGAGGCCTGATATTAGGGTTGGCCTGGGCCAGGTTTGGGTAGATACAAAATTTCTTATTATGTAGTGTTGGCCCGGCCTGACGAATGTCTACCCCTACCTCTATTGTTTCTCAAACACCCAACATAAAATGTAGTGAATCTTACTGTTAAAATCAATCACAATAGTAGAAGGTACCATATGATATATATTTTATTCACATACAAAAATTACTCCCAAATCTGACTAAAGAGTGGTTGTTTGGCCCATTGGATCCATTTCGGTAGTATTTGTTTGGAATCATTCAAGCATGTGATAGGACTAATAGTCCATTTGGACTAATAGTGTGTTGTTTGATTCAAAATTTTTGCGCCGAACAATAAATTCCAAATTTATGGGATTATTTTATCCCATGGAGGGTGAGACACAATCTATAGGATAATCATCCCATGGGATTAGATAGTGAAATTACATTTTTGACCCTCTACTATTTAATATTTTTTTAAAAATAAAAATTATTTATTAAATTATTTATACTTAATAAATTTATTTATTAAATTATTTAATAAATTATACTCGATAAATTATTTATACTTAATAAATTTTATTTATTAAATTATTTATACTTTATTAAATTATTTATTTTAATAATCATATGGTGTGAATTATACTTAGTAAATGAAAATAAAATTTACAAATTTCAACTACAAATTAAAATAAATTTATGTAATTTTTATTAATATTCTATTTATTTAATTTTTGAAAAGTTATAATAAAAAAATTAGATAAAATTTATAATTCAAATTTAATAATCCTATTATTTAGTAAATAATTCAAAAGGGCAAAATAATCTTTTGAGCATTTATTCTTCTTCATAATATCACAAACAAACATAGGATTCAATAGAATAGTCTAATCCAGACATTTAATCCCATGACTAAACAAATATAGGATACAAATCTAATCCAATTAAATAGTTCGGAGACAATATATCTCAGGACTAACACAGTCCGGTGGATTACAATTTCCCTTTATTCAGTCCGTCCAAACAAACTTGCTCTTATGGGTTTCGTTTCAATAATCCAAATCGTTCACATTTTATGGTCCATTGAGTACATCATTCCTAAAAAATTCAAGTTGATCGGATAACGTGATTATTTGTAAGGATAATGTAGTCGACGAATCTTAAAATATGAACAATTTAAATTATCAAAATAAGCCTAATAAGTTAGATTGGATTGCCCAGTCTGACTTGGACTGAGAGAGTCCTGAATAAAATCGTTGCAATATCTAGACAGCCAAATTTGGCATACATCGCTATGGGAGTTGTTTGTAAATCAAGAACTATCTACATAATAACAAAACACTAAATTAGGCATGGAAAACAAAATATAAAAATGGGTTTGACTTCTCTTAAGTTGAGATTCTAATTTGAAAGAGTATTTGGGCTTTGATAAGCTCATGTTAGAATCAATTTCGATAATTTAAATTGTTCACTTTTTTGGAATCATTGAGTGGAATATTTAGGCAAAAAATAAGATGATTGAACTATATATTTGAATCATATTTGCTTTTAAAAAAAGAATGACAAATATAATTTTAAGAATAACTATCTATTTTTGTAATATAAAATTGATTCAAACATATAGTTACTGATATTCGATTATCTTGATTTTTTACATAAATATTTTACTTAACGAGTCCTAAGAAAAGAATGGCCTGGATTATCAAAACGGGACCTATAGTGGTCTCTATGAATCCCTCAAATTTTATTATATTGAGATCTTAATACGAAAGAAATCCAATCCCAAAAAAATAGCACAACCTAATCTTTAAATTTTTTATACAACCAACTGCTCCCAAGAGTCATACAAATTATTAACCAAATATGATCATCTTAAAACTAAATGTGGATATTCACAATTGAACAACCCAACATATAAAAAATAGAAAAATAAATAATAATAAAAAAGTCCCAACTCTTGACTTTCATAATGTCACACTTCGGGAGTGTTTGGAAGTCAAGGTTTGACTTTTTTTTTAGTTAATTATCTTTTTAAACATAAATATTTTAATCTATTAAAATAGTTAAAAATTAAAATAATTTACTAAAATATCAAACTTCTCCAACGAGGCCCTACTATGAAAAAAATAATAAAAAATATCATGTTTGGTTCTAAAAAATCGAGTCAACTCTTCAAAAAATTAATTTTTTTGTTTTTTCGTATTTTTCCAGCATTTTTTTTTAATATTTTACACAATTTTTTATTTTTTAAATACGCCTAATCTAAATATACTTAAAAAGTATAATATTCGTAAAAAAAATTTAAAAAAATTCATCAAATAGAAAATATACAAAAAAAAGAGATGAAAATTTAATACATTTTCATATTTTGTTGTATTTACTGAATTTTTAAAAGATTTTGTACAAATTTTTTACTTTTAAAATATATTAAGATTAAGTGAATTTAAAAATTAAAAAAACTGATTAAAATATTTAAAAAAAATCATTAAAAATATAAAAATATGAATTGAAAATTTAAAAAATTGATTTTGAACTCAAAATAATAGTGTTGTCACACACAATGCAACATTTACCCATTTTGTTTGGAGACAAAGATAGAATAGTAAATCACGTGAGAAGTAATAAAAAATCAAAAACTAAATTGATCAATAAATTAAGATCTTCAAGAACACAAAACAAAAAAAAGAAAGAAAAGAAATTCAATCTCAACCAAAAAAGAAAAAGAAAAGCAATCTCAACCAAAAAAAAAAATTTTTTTTTTAGATGGTAATGTCAACAAAAATAGTGATCAATTGCAAAAAAGTAATTAAAGAAATCTTTAGTATTAAAATTAGGAATGGGGACAAATCTTTTACTTTATACAAAAACCAAATAGCAACACATTGCGCCACATGTTTATCGCGCATAACTCTACAGCATATAAGATTTTAGGGGTTAAATTTTGTTTTGCATGTGAATAATTTATTTTTAAAATTATATTTATGATTAAAAAAAATAATTTGATTAAGAGACTATTAATATTCGATGAATTTAGTTTTTTTTTATAGGAATGAAATATTGGACGATCTTTACATATCAAATAGTTCAAATTATCGAAATAAGACCACGAATTATATGAACCCAATAACATCATCCATAAAAGTCTTATCCAAAACTTCTTACTCTCCATCTAAAATCTAAACCAATGAAAATTTAGAAGAAAAGCTCAGCAAATATCTGAGAGAAATTGTGATATAGGAGTTCAACATTGTAGATAATCTCAATAAATTGAAAATGTTCTATCGTTCACCCAAACAAAATTTAAGTAGTGATATATATATATATGAGAGGGTAATTTATGCGTATATGTAGGCCCAAGCTAAGATTAGTCTATATCAGACGCTGGGCCGAACTAAAGGCTGAAGTAGGTTTCGCAGAGCTTTGTTTGGATCATCAGGGCATCAGGGCATCAGATCGATTAGAGATGGACTGCTGGGGTTCTGATCCAGCAATCCCAAGACCGGGCCACATAGAGGACCGAGGTGTCTGTGATGAAGAGTCGAGCTAAGGACTACGAAGGCATGCGCCATCTTACTGTTAGGACTATGACAGTGTCACCTAAAGTAGCACCGAGCTGTGTAAGCTCGGTTGAATGTGCTATTAGCCGAAGTGGGAGTTGCCACTATCTCACTTAGTGGGCAATGAGTAAGGTGTTATCAGGGTAAGCACTATCCTTGGAAGTGTGATTTCTAGAAGGACTCTTATGAGGGGAGTTGGAGTCCTACTAGGATTGTGCTAGATGGAATCTATAAAAGTTTATGACAGGACCTATGTACAGGTATCACAATTCTTACTCTCAAATACATAGAGCTTTTGGGTCTATTGGCTATTTTGCTGACTTAGGCATCGGAGAGGTTTCCGGCACACACCTACTGGCTAGCTCTCATTTGTATTTTCAGGTAGTAAAGCGACGACGTTTGGAGGAGTGCAAACTTGATCAATAGGATTATACTAGAAGATTATTTCGTGCTCGTACAATTGGTGTCGTCTGTGGGAAGCACAAAGAGAACAAACCTTTTGATTGAGTTTTCTTTTTAGTTAAATTAAATTCAATGGCGCACAATGAAGACTTGCCACATTCTGCTATTGATGGGCAAACCTCGGAAGGGGGCGGGAGGCGTGAATATTTACCTTTTATCCTGTCCATGGCAGAATTAGATCCCCAGAGACGGGACCCACGGAGAGACACATGAGAAAGACGGGGCTCGAGTCCTCGTCGCTCTGAGAGCCCTGATAGGCAGAGGTGGAGGATTGATCCTTAGGTTTTGGAGGATCGCATAAGGAAGCAAGACGAATTGATAAGAAGGATGACAGCAGACATGGAGACGATGAAGTGCTAGATAAAAGGCAAAGGGGTGGCAGAAGAAAAAATGCGCAAAGGCAACACACACTCTTACCACTCAGAAGACCGTGATAGGTAGGTTACACTGTCGCAAGCTGAAAGTAGAAGCCTTAGGATATGCGACACATGATCAAGGACTTCCAGGACTCGTTTCTCCAGGTTTGAGAGAACGAGGACTGAAAGGTCTTGTACAAAGGGAAGCAGTTATCAGCTCTCGTATTCGCACCAAACGACATCTAGACACACAGAGTTGCCTAAGTCGGCAAACTTGCGAACAATAAAGGGCCCAAAGGAGGGAGGACACCCAGGCTCGCGACCCCCATAGGGTCTCAGCTCTACAACGGTTAGCTCCTAGGACATATAAGAATATCGGGGTCGGGATGCCAGTGCCACGCCTTGGTTACGAACCAACAAACAACGTGTTAGTAAGGTTGCAGAGCTTGCCGTTCGTTCTAGTGATAGAGAACGCACCATTACCCTTAGGTTTCCATCAGCCTAAATTCACAACTTATGAGGGGAAGTTGGACCCCTATATGCACTTTCGCTACTTTTGCCAGGTTATGGCCGTATATCTACAAAACGAGGCACTAATGTGTATCCTATTTCCTTCTAGCCTAGGTGACCTGGGTTTGGCATGGTTTGCGTGGTTTGCAGAAGGCAGCATAGCTTCGTGGACGCAACTGGCAGAGGCATTTGTGACCAGGTTTAGAACAAACACCAAGACGCTGGTGGAGATTGACCAGCTGCTCTCCATAGACATGGGCGAGAAGGAAACATTGAAGTCTTACAACAATCAGTATTGGGAGACTTTTAATCAGATTGGAGATTGCCTTACTGTAGACACCCCATTTTTGACCGTCCTCAAGACTTGGACGTCACCGTTTGAACACTCGGTGATTATCCATGTTTGTGTTCGTTTGGAGTTCCCGGAGTCCTCGGCTACGCGCCTTGCCTCAGGATCTCCGAACTCGACTGTTTTGTGTTCGGTTTTGCACCAAACACTTGTGTTCTGCCTTGGAGGGGTAGGGAGTGCCTTTTGAGGCATCCCCACACACCACCGGCAGTGGCTAGAGGCCACCAGCTGGTTGTTGTTTCCATCGGCACTATATTGTGCCGGTCGGCACTCTTTTGTGCCGGCCGGCAGTCAATTTTGTCAAAATGACAATTTTGCCCTGCCGACTACTGTTCAGTTGCTTTTTGAGATATTTTAAAGCAGCTGTATAGCACTTGCTTCCCTTCCATACACGTGTATGGAGGGATAAGCCTCTTGGTAGCTTAACTTGTAAGCTTTGTTGCCTATAAGAGGACCCTTCCTTCTCTTGGCTCAAGGGTTGGAGAGTTAGACATTTTAGAGAGAAAAGACAGAGAAGAAGCTCTGGTTCTAGGTTAGAAGTTTTGTATCTATCCTATCTCTCTTCTTCCCTCTTACTTGTACACTAGGTGTTTGTGACTTACTATTGCTCATCAACACCTAGTGTTTCACCTTCCTTGGCAACTGAGGTTCTAAGGGCTGGATTTTGGAGTTTTTGGTTGGATTTGAGCTCAAGGAAGCAACAACATCAACTCTTGTGAAGGTGGTCTTCAAGGGTAAGAAACTACCCCTTTTTACCCCATTTTTGCACTCCATTTTTTCATAGCTTAGAACTATTTTTGTGCTTAGTGATTAACACATAAAATTTCTGTTTTTTAGTCCTCTTTATTGTCTATTAAGAGTGTTTTGTGCTTTGGGGAGGTTTGACCACCCTTAGGCCTTGAAAAGGCCTCATTTTGTGCTATTTTGTTGAGATCCGGGATTTTGGTGTTTGGGTTTCTTCACCACTGAAATCTTGAGGGATTTCAGTGGTGAAGATGATGCCTTGAAGTCCTAAGAAGGAGGGGGTCACCCCCTTTCCTTGATGTCCTTGAAAAGGGCAAGTTTTGCCTCTTGAGGGAGCATGGTGCTTGAGTGTGTATTGAGCATATATGGACTGTTATTCATGCTTAGGATATCATGATTTAACATTGCTATGAGTTGGTTTTGGTCCCTTATGCATGCTTAGCATAGTTGCCATGTAATGCCTTGTATTGCCTTAACATGCCTTAGGTTGTTAGCCCTAATTCGAGCATGCTTTAGGCTTAGATTTGTGAATGTTTTGTGCTTATTTTGACATGTTTTAGCTCTGTCCATAATCATTTGGGTTGATCTTGGCATGCATTATATAGCCCCTTTGCATTTTAGGCTTGCTAGCCTTCGAGCATGCATGTGTAGCATGCGTTGCTTACCTCATTTTGATGGTTTGGAACCATCTAACATGTCATTTCAGTCCCTTTGGTGTGCTTGTATGCTTGCCTTAGTTGCCTCTTTAATGCTTTAAAAGCATGTATTGAATGCTCCATGTTTTGGTCATTGTGCATGCCGTTGGTTGCAAGCCTCTTAGATGCCATCTAAGTAGCCTTTTGGCTTTGTTTTAACATGCTAAAAACCTGTTTTTAGTTGTTTAATGCATGCCATAATTGTCTTGCATAAGTATAGTTCAATGCCTCATTGACTTGCTTTAAGTCTTGGACCATTTGCATGCTTTGTTTGGTCTATTTTGAGTTGGTTTAGCACCACACTTTGACATGATTTTAGAGCTCATGTTGCATGCTAATTGTCCATGTTATCTCCTTTCAAGTGTGCTTGAGAGTGGTTTGTTTAATGCCTAAGTTGTGTGCCTTAACATGTGTACATGTGCATGTGTGTTTAGCTCTCATACTTAGCATTTTGGCTACTGATTTTAGGCCTAGTTAGAGTTGCCTAGATCATGTTTAAGTCCAACTTTTATTTGGTTTGCATGCTTGCCTCACATGTTTGCTTGTATGCTTACATAAGCGCCTTGCATTGTCCATATTGCATGCTAGCCAACATGCTTAGGATTTCATTGCATTGACATGCATGCTAGGCCTCTTGAGATAAACATGATAGAGGTCCGGCACCCTTGTTTGTTTATATGGTTTGCATGCATTTGAAATTGAAAGTGCACATTTGGTTCTTTGGGCCATCATGCATGGAAATGCGTGATTGGTGGCCCGAGAACCGAGGCACATCCTCCTTTGAGTCATTAACATGATAAGGAATGTATTTGATGCATAAATTGCTGGAATTACGTTGCCATGCAAGTTTTTGCCCTCTGCTGCTGTGAGTTGCAGGTTCTGCAGACATTTAGTGCCGACCGGCAGTACTTAGTGCCGACCGGCAGTCAATAAATGGCCGGTGGATGAATTCAGTGCCGATGAGCTCAATCCACTGCTGATGGAAGTTCTATTCGGCCGGTGATGATCCCCAGTGTTCAGAAAGGCATCCCTGAGACTTTGGCAGTTTTCAGAGGAGTAGAGCAGGGAAAACAGAGGCAATCTAAGCATGGCAGTGCAATTCCGAGCAAGTCCCAAGCATGCGTTGCATCCGGCCCTCATCTCGAGGCGGTTTACTGCTTTAATTAGATTAATTAATTTATTTGATTAATTTAATGGGTTTGTAATATTTAATTAGCTTGCGTAGTTAATTAGTTTGTATATTCTTTTGGTCCTTCCGAGCGAGGGCAAGTCTGTAATAAGTGTGGGTGAGTGGTGTGTATGTCTTCCAACCCCCACTTCTTTCTCCCTTTTATTTACCTGCTTTGATGGTAGATTAGGGCACGTTTATTTTAGCATACCTTATGCTATGCATGCGTGCATCCATGCATTTGTTTACATGCACCGGGCTCGGTACACCATATAAACTGCATTGTATTTTCAAATCCAAATTGAATACGTGTTATTTGATTGCATCTCACATGCCATGTTTAGGGTTAGCCGAGCCTACTCTAAATTGCATCCTTGCTTGTGATGCATTAGTCATTCTAACATGAACTAGGCCATGCATGTTCGCTAACCAGTTTATTGTTGTTTTGGCGTGGAGTACGATGTAAGTATTTTCATGCTTTAGCATACCACATGCGTGTGAGTGTTGTCATGACAGTATGCTTACCATGTGGCTAAGTGCTTATGTGAGATAAACTGTTTGAATGCCTGTGGGTGGAGGTTGGATTGCTTGAGTTGGGAAAACTCGTTGAAATCCGTATTTTAGCCTACGTGCGAGTAGCAAATTCCGAAGCGTTTTTCAAATAAACGGATATGCAATGTTTATTTCCAAATTAGGCAATCTAGTCTATACTTGTTTGCTGTGCGCGTAACATAGTAATTCTAGGCTAATAATTGGAATAAGAACACGTAACGTTCTCAAAAACGGATATCACGGTTAGTAGAGGCCGGTCTTT
>CM069916.1:69436517-69584086 GCA_036172215.1 Camellia granthamiana | reverse complement strand
AATAGTCCAATTTTACCCCAGTCCTATTATGAATCAAATGTATGCTAGTCCAACAAATGCTCTACAATTTAAAGTGCACTCAAAGAACAGCCTCTGAGGGCCAAGAGATGTTCCACTCAAGTATTGCTAATATTATGTTTTGCCAAAATCAACTCTTATTTGGAAAAAGCCGTTCAGGGGGCGAAAATGCGAAAAAAAACCCCCCAACTAATGTTGTGATGTAACTGGCAAGTTTCTCATGCCAAATATGACCTGTAGGGACAGATGGTACATAAATAGGATAGGTAAGTTGGGAGTGAGGGGAGAAAACACCTTAAACTTAGTCGAAAAGGCGTTCGAGGGGCGAAAATGTAAAAATAATTATTAATTATGTGCAATGATTACTTGTAAAATATTACTTGTTGCATGATATATGTTTACATTTTTTTTATTATAAATTCGATTATGCAAAACTAATGAATTATTTGAAAATATTAATTATATTCGAGTTGTATGTATATATTTTTTTATAATTTTAAATTTGTCAAAATTTAGTCAATACTAATGATTAATTTTTTGTTGTACAGATGGTTTTTAGCGTAGAATTGCAGTGAAAGACTTTTTTTCACAAGTACGAAAGACATTGTTTTTAGTCAACAAATTAGCATTAGTTCGTACATATCAATTTTATGGCATGGTACAAGAGACTGAATTTGACGTCGTACGGATTAACTTTTGATGTGGTACAAATTACCTTTTCACATGGTACAGATTACTTTTTTGGCATGGTACAGATTACCTGTTGGCATGGTACAAATTAGTTTTTGGTGGTACAGATTAACAATTGGATATTAATTTTGTTTAATCCTATGTTATGTATGAAATTATATTTTTCAGATTGGATTATACTTGGTTTGTATGAAATTTCTATTGGAAATATTAATTTGATGTTAAATATGTATTTTTTGATGGTTGAAAGTGAAATGTGTGCATGTTGTAGAATGGTTGCTAATTTTATCAGTATATGGATAATTACATATATATATATACAGGT
The DNA here is from genome assembly GCA_036172215.1 of Camellia granthamiana. Classification (NCBI taxonomy): domain Eukaryota; kingdom Viridiplantae; phylum Streptophyta; class Magnoliopsida; order Ericales; family Theaceae; genus Camellia; species Camellia granthamiana. The sequence continues at coordinate 69,583,053 of CM069916.1, read as the reverse complement.
TACAGATTGTACTAATAATGGAATAAATACAAGTGGTTGAGAAAGTAATTAAAAAAAATTATAAAATTTTTGGCGACTAAATATTTTGGTAGCCAAAAATGCAAGCAAAGATTTTTCATGACTAAATATTTAGTAGTAAAAAGAAAAAAAAACTTTTGGCGACCAAATAGTTAGTAGCTAAAATAAATCAAGATAAGGGAAGAAACTTTTGCCGACTAAAGATTTTAGTCACGAAAGAACATGGCATCTTTCGACGACTAAAATGTTTGGTCGTAAAATACCATGAAAAGAAAATATTTAATTTTTTGGCGACTAAAATGTTTCGTCGTGAACACTAACAACGACTAAACTATTTGGTCACTAAATGTATTATTATTAGCGGCTAAAATGTTTTAGCGACTAAATATTTTAGTCGCTAAAAGAGAATTTTATTTTGATTTAATTACTTTTGGCGACTAAATATTTGGTCGGTAAAACGTCATGTTTGGCCACTAAAATATTTTAGCGACTACATATTTTAGTCGCTGAAAGAGAATTTTATTTTGATTTAATTACTTTTGGCGACTAAATATTTGGTCGGCAAAACGTTATGTTTGGCGACCAAAATATTTTAGCGACTAAATATTTTAGTTGCTGAAAGAGAATTTTATTTTGATTTAATTACTTTTGGCGACTAAATATTTGGTCGGCAAAACGTCATGTTTGGCCACTAAAATGTTTTAGCGACTACATATTTTAGTCGCTAAAAGAGAATTTCATTTTGATTTAATTACTTTTGGCGACTAAATATTTGGTGGGCAAAACATTATGTTTGGCGACTAAAATGTTTTAGCGACTAAATATTTTAGTCGCTGAAAGAGAATTTCATTTTGATTTAACTACTTTTGGCAACTAAATATTTGGTCGCCAAAACGTTATGTTTGGCGACTAAGTCCATTTAGTAGCCAAATATAAGATTATTAGTGACCAACGTTATATTAGTCGCCATTGACTATTGCCGACTAGGCTTTGGCTACCAACGGGGCGACGAATAAATTTAGTCGCCATTGACTTTCGCCGACTAAAAAACAATCTTTGGCGACTAAAAATTTGGTCGCCAAAAGTATAATTTCTTGTAGTGATTTTCATGGGGGTTTCTACTGCTTCTACTTTTTTTCACTCTTCCATGACTGACTAGGCTCCTATTTCTAAGGTTTTGATTAAATGCTAGCCAAGTAAGTAGGTTTTCTTTTTAGATTTCTTTTATATAATGGTTTGAATAGTTGTATGGTTCTCAAGAAGTTTTCAAATATATTTTTTCATTATTTCTTTAAGTATTTTTCTTTCTGTGATTGTTGAATGATTTCCATACAATAGTTTTCTATTATTTCATGTTCACGGTATGAGACGAGTCAAACTAAGAGGGACGAGTTATGTTGCTATCCAAATTTAGAGCGAACGACTCATGTTACTTGAGATTGTTTATGCCTATACATTGAACGTGTTAATTCTCTTAATAAATGCTTTGAGTTTATAGTTGCGAAGTATTATTTAGTTCAAACCGTAACATAATTGAGACTCAAATTGAAGCCTTATTTATATAACTAGTGATGAATTCATTACCCTAGGTTTTTCTCAAAATCAATAATTTCATCTTTATGTATAATTGTTAATTTATTAGCTTTGTTTAATTTAATTATCATTAGGTTATTAACAACCATCTCTTTCATCAAAATTAATTTAAGAATTTAATAATTAAATTAATTTAATTTTCCGTTTGTCTCTGTGAATCGATACCTAGACTTATCGTTATTTTAAAAAATTTGATATGATTTAATATTTATTTTTAGTATGTGAAACGATCCATCACTAAGAGATTATATTAATTAGGCATGAAGAATCCTCGTACTTTATTTGATTAGAAAATCTCTGGGTTTTTTTTTTTTTTGTAATATTGATAATAGCCAAAACGAAAAACATCAAATAAGATAATCTGAGACCTCAAACAAAACAAGATGCACTAACGATGGAGGGACCTCCTCGATCCAAACCATAGATTCCTCAAAGTCAACCACCACCCGAGCGAGGCAATGTGCCACCAAGTTGCCTTGATGCTTCACATGTTGGACAACCTTCTCATCAAAACACACCATGGCCTCACAGGTAGAGTGAATAACATGGCCAAACCCAGCATAACAGTTTGCAGGGGAACACACAGCTGAAACAGCACTTAACCTGTGTTTGAGTGAGGAATTTAGGGAGGATTTGAAAAAAAAAAAAAAAAATGTGAAATTAAATAAAATATAAAATTATTTTATTAAAATTTCACTTATTTTTTTTTTTCTTCCCAAATCTTTCAATTAAACACCGTGTTAAAAAAATCACCACTCGTGGAAGAGCCAAATCCATTGCAAATTCAGCCGCATAGAACAAAGCCAAAGCTTCCATACTGTCAACATCAAGCTGGCCATCTATGACCCGTGACAACGCTGCAATAATCTCCCCCGCAATAAATGAATACAAATAAATAAATAACTGTTCTCTTGATTGGATAACATTACCAACTGGCTAGTTTTTGAATGCCCAATGCCTGTGTTAGACAAAGGGCCCAATAGTTTGGTTTTGTGTATTTGTCTCCAATATAGAAGTGTATAATCTGTCGCTTTATGGATTTATCTCTAATATAAAATGTTAATGGGTCTATTTCATGTAACGTTTCTCCAACTTGAAAGTTCACACCTTATTTGATATGTCAAAATATCTCCACATCAATGAATGTAGCTCTAGTACCAAATTACATACTTTGTTCGCGACTCCAACCTCTATCTAAAAGTATTGTTCACTATGATGTAACTCAACAACCACTCTCTTTAGTTTCTCTTTTTAGGTTCTAACCTCAAAAAAGTGCCTCTAAAACCGAAGACTTTGTTTGGTTTGATTTTTTTTAAATGTTTTTTAGACACGTTCTCTTGTGTCTTCAATGAATTCTTTTCATATTTTTGTCAAATTTTGATTTTTTAATATAAAAAAATCAATTTAAGAAAGTTTATTAAAGACAAAAAAATATATATATAAAAAATCATATAGAAACGGTTTTTGATAAATCAAACCAAACAGAATTGAGAGTCAAAGTGTTTTGTGCAATTTTATAAATTCATCTTAAATAGAACTGATTTGAAATACCTACATCATAGTTACTATAATTATCGTTGAAGATGATAACTACCCCGCATGATTAGATTTTACACTAATCTTGTGCAACAGTTTCCAACCTATGTCCAGACCAAACCTTAATTTCTAGAACATTAACCCAACAAATTAGAGACCCTTTTTTTTTTTTTTGTGTTGAAATTAGTGACCTTTATTATAGGAGTCCTTTTAAATAAATAAAGAATAATATTAAGGATCATGAAAAAAATATCATGAATTGTATCATGAAAATTTTTCATCTTTTAATTAGTGTTAATCAGTGTGTGGTGTTTTATTGTGTGTATAATTCAAAGGTGAAAAATCTTTCATGATCATTTTTATGATATTTTTTTCATGATCTGTACCATTACTCGTAAATAAATAACCAAAAAAAGAAGAAAAGGACTGTCACTTCCTTGAACATAAAGGAAAAGAATCCTATGCTTCTAAAGGGTGGTCCCTCCTCCACATTGTAAATTGGAGGCTCAGATTTCAACAATTGACCTTTAATTTGTTTTGAATCATGGATTGTGTTGGGGATATTAAAAATTAAAAAAAATAAAAATAAAAATAAAAATAAAAATAAAAGAAAAGAAAAAATTTAAGTGAAATATAGTTATATTTTATTTACTTTTTAATCTTTTAATTTTTTTTGTTAAAATCTTTAACCAAATTTATGTTCCAAACACCACATATATATATATATAAAAGCATAAATGGTGCGAAGATTGGAAAGCAACTAAATGAGAAAAACAAAAATAATATATACCAGATAGAAAATTCCTTTGAGCTATTGATTAAAGGCAGAGAGGGATAAGTACCTATGACCTTGATGTAACTACACTTAAAAAAAATAAAAGATGTTACTAATTATGAATTTGTTTGGGATTTTTTAATTTTTTTAGTTAAAATATGAGATAAAAAAATTAAAGTGTTTGGGAAGAAATTTTTAACATTTTACAACAACAACAACAAAAGGTGCAAAAATAGAGAGAATAAAAGGAAAAATATTTAACTTTTTTCTATAATTTTCTAACTTCTTAACTATTTTAGTTTTATCCCAAATGCCCCCTAAAATTTTCGTGTCTCCAATCTAAACGTTGTTGCCACAATAGAAGTGTGATAATATAAGTCCATTTTTATTATCATTCACAATTGACATGAGATGCTAACATTCTTACAGTTGACTCCACCCTGATTATGATATTATATGATCATATATGTTTGGTTTTATAGGATGGAAGGAATTAAGAATACAGTGAGATTGAAAGAGAAGATTATTATGTAGTGATATTATTTGTAGGATAAAGACTGATTATTTGTACAATACTAAATTAGTAATATTATAAATAGTATTAATATATAAAATTATTTTTTTAAGTTTTAGTATTTTTTAATATTATAATTATTATTTTTATTTAAAAAATATAATTTTTGCCTAAAAATTATTTAAAATTTCACTAATCCCCATTCCATGACTTTGTTAGTCCTACCACATGAAGATTTTTAGTTTAAAGAGATAGTTAATCCCCTTACTCATGTCCCCAACAAAATACTCTTTAGGTAGGTTTCACGAACTATAAATCCAATCTTCCTTCCTAAAGAACCAAATAAACATGACCCATAAGATTTGCTATGAGGCTTTGAAGAATTATGCTAAGAATTTCAAATAATCTACCAAACCTATCACATAGATGTGAGACCCATACCCATATGAATTTGTATAGATCTCACATCCATATAAGAAATTTGATAAAATATTTAATAAATTATTTAAAGTCCATAATATTTTCCTTGCTTGAAAGTATTTTTTGCTAGGGTCTAGCTTAATAACTGATCTCACAAGGTTATCCTTTTGAACTGTAATCCTAAAAACAAGTTTTTACAATGAAGATGTCTTGTATCATTTTATATGTCCATCATCCTCACCCAATAAGAGATGCCAAATGACCAGTCAACTTATGTGAATTTCTTTTTTTCTTTTTTATTAGTTTAATATATAAATGAACTTGTGTAAAAGTTGGAACACACAAATGAAGTCGGAGGTGAAAAAGAAGTGTTGGTGTGAAAATGCACATGTTTTATTTTAATATTATTATTATTGGGTGGAATTCATTCATGACCAAAAGGAATTAACTTTAGTTATGTTAGCTAGCTTTACGATGACTCTCAGTTCCTATAGCAAATGCTTTGCCTATTCCCTTTCCGTTGTTAAAAAAAAAAAAAAAAAAAAAAAACTCTAAATTTTGACCCTTATAATAAAATAAATTGTAAATTTTTAATTTTATTAATTTAAATTTTGAACTTTTGAGTTATTTTCAATATAAATTATTTTCCTATTTTTGTTAAATAAAATTCATAAAAATAAATATTTTAGCCATTAAACTCAATGAAAATAGGTATTTTAAACATTTTATGTATACTACATTGAGTTTAATGACTAAAATATTATTTTTTTAGTCAATTTTAACTAAAAAAAATAGATTAATAATTTTCATTGAAAATAAAGTAAAAGAATAAGGTTTAAATTGATAAAATTTAAAACTCTGCATCTATATTATTGTTACAAAGGTCAAACATTGGGATTTGTTTTGCAATTTTTCAAAAAAAATAAAAATAAAAAAGAATATGAAAAGTTTATAATTACGAGTTTCATTCATCATAATACAAAACGAAAAGAAAAAAAAAATGTACGTGGATTTACCCTTATATCCCATTTGTTTGTCAGATTGGGTTTAATGTGTCATTAGTATAATAATATTGAGTGAGACGAAGATTAGTGTAATGGTATTTAATTAAAAAAATAAGATAAATTATATATGTTTGTACACTAGTGTAATGAGATTAGTAAGTTAAGATTAAATCCATAGATTTACCTAAAAGCCATCGATATAGAAAGGAAACCCCTTTAATACACACTTTATATCATATGTATATTGTTACGTATTTTTCTATTACATGTTATATATTTTTGTGATAAATATTATATAATTTTTTTGATAGAGTTATGACAATTTATAATTCAAGAATGAAATTACACAATCCTAAGAGGTTGACCTTGTGGTGAAGGCCTAGGGCATGTGGAGTGTTTTTCCTCCAAGGTCTGAGGTTTGAGACATCTTACGTGCAAACAATTTATCAAGCCAATCCATGTTAGGCTTTATCACGACTTTAATTGGGACTCCAGCTTATGGATGGTGGGTCCTATATGATCTAGTGAACTGGATACCGAGTTATTCCAAAAAAAAAAATTGTTAGGTTTTTATTCTTAGCAATCCCGTTTGACAAAACTCCTTTGAGTTATAATTTTGTTCGCACTTTTATTTCAGTGAGGCTACGAGTTTTTACATGCGAATCCAACCCCAATCGTATCCTGCAGAGAAGTTTGTGGTGTTTAATTCTTTCAAGATTGTCACTTCGCTGACTATGACAGGGATCAAGTTGCCCGGTCAGCTCGGGGGGGTCCAAGGGGCAGCGCCCCTTGGCGGGTCCAAGGCAGCGCCACGGCGGAGCTGAGGGGCAGCGCCCCCGAAGCAAAATGCAAAAGTGCATTTAAAGTTGCATGTCCACTCGAGCGGACATTCCCCCGCTCGAGCGGAGAATGCTGAGTTCCAGAAGTTTGGTGAGTTAGCAAATATACTGTGATCCGTGTTTTCACGCTCGAGCGTCCATTTCCTCGCTAGAGCGTACATCCTGGTTTGGAACACGTCATATAGAGTCCCCGCTCGAGCGTCAATTCTCACGCTCGAGCGGACCTCGCGATTTCAGATTCTATAAATTCGCATGTTGCTCCAAATCTAGGGTTACGTCTCCAGATCTTCTTCTTGGATATTGGGGCTTATATCTGGAGCTATTTTGCTAGTTTTCTTTGATATTTTGTTTGAGTATTCAATTCTTGATTTAAGAAGTTTACATCAAAGGATTGTTTGTTTAATTCTACACAAAAGAGAGAGTTGTTCTTCGGTGGATTCTGAAGAATTCGAACCTGAAGCTTTGGTGGATTCTCGAGTGGCTCATCGTCGAGACAATTCCGAGGTGAAGACGGGGTTGGAAGAGACACATAGAGGTTGGTTCAATTCGGGCGTGGATTCGCTAGGTAATTGAGAGTATACCTGTGTAATTCCTTTATATCTTCTTAGTGGATTGTTTTGTGGCTATTGCCCATAGTTTTTTATCACAATTGGAGTTTTTCCACGTTAAAATCATTGTGTCGATTGGTTTTGATTGTTTGAATATTGTGATTGTTTTATTGCTTAAAATTGATACATAATCACAAATCAATATCTAGCGGATTTCTAAATTTTTCAAAAATAATAATAAAGTTATGCATTTTTGTGATATACACTTTCTATGGTTCAAATATATTTTGATGAAAAAATATATAATATTACCACAAACCACAAATTGATGTAATCCTATTAGAAGATTACATAATTTTTGTTCCAAAAATGCATAACATGTTAGAAAAGTGCATAATAATGTGCTTATTTGAGGAGAGCATATCAAAGGGAATTCCATATACAAGAGGATAACTTTGTTTACTTTGTAAAGTGAGGTTCCAATAATATTTTTATCTCCAATATTATGGGATTACCAATACCCTTTGGAAGGGAGTGATTATTTGGTAGTTTTGCAATAGAGCCACGTGATATTCTATGATAATATGATTGGTGAAAAAAATAAAATATTATTTATTTGTGTTGAGTAATTACGGAACATAAGAAGATATAATGAATGGTGATCGATAAAAAAAGTATGATCACATAATATTCCAAGATTATTGTATAATTTTCCTTGGAGGGGACTTGTAGTCCTTTAGTCTTATGTGGCATTATTTCAAAAAAAAACATGATTATTTGAAATTTATCTAATTGTTAGTCCAATCCCACCACTTTTGGACTAAAACAACACTATATTCTAAATACATTTAATTACTCATATAAATCACTTGTATTAATTAAAATCAGACACAATATCAAATTAGATAAAAATATAATAAACAAACAACATATTTGGAATATATTTAATTACTCATATAAATCACTTGTATTAATTAGAGTAAATTACGAATACATGAGATTTACTTAAAATATGAACTGTCCTTGTAATTTTAGAAATTATATAATTACTCCATTGTCAAGATTTGTTATTTAACAGAGTCGACAGAAAAAATGAAATTACTAACTATCCTCCTATACAATAATAAAAAATTACTGAAATTGTTAATTAAAATATATTTCTTATGTCATTAAAAACTATTAATTGACTTAATGATTGATTAATTAAATGAGTCGTTTTGTTATGCAATTAAAAATTTGAAGTGGAGGAATGTAAATTACAAAATCACAGAAGACAATTAGTATTTTAAACAAATTTCAAAAGGTATACTTGTAATTTATCCTAATAATTAAAATCAAACACAGTATCAAATTAAATAACAATATAAAGGTATTGTTTGACAATATTTATAGCTACTATTTATTTTTTATAAAAATGAAAAGAAAAAATATGTTTGATACACAAATATTTTAAAATTTATTTTGATAATAAATGAAAGGATGGCTGGCGGGAGATTGTCACAAAAGTGGTTGTCGATAGCCTGTTGTGACGGGTGAAGGTGGTTGTCGACCATGGGCAATGATTTCAAAAAGTCTTTCTACAAAAAATTTAAAAAAATAAAAATAAAAATTAAGTGGTTGCACGGTATACACTTCTATATTTATGAAACATGAGATTTAAAGTATAAAATTTAACAATTTGAAAATATATCAAAACTAAAATTTTACATTATTTCTCATGTTATTTTTCACCTTTTATGTTATAGTTTATATTTTGGTTTTTACAATTTTTGTTAGTACAGATATCCGTCCGCCCTCCTATGTTAGAGTCCTAGATCCATCCCTGGCCCACCAGTGGCAAGTGGTTGGCGGTGACCAATGATAGTTGTCAGTGGCAGGATATGGTGAACAAAAGTGGTCGTCAATGATCCGAGATGGTGAACAAAAGTGGCCGTCAGTGGCGAAAGATAGTGGACAAAAGTAATTGTCAATAGTTAGAGATGGTAATCAAAGGTAATTGTCGATGGTAGAAAATAGTTGACGAAAATGATAATTAATGGTTAGATACGGTGATCAAATGTAATTACCGACTATAAGTGATTGTCGCTGATGGAAGGTTGGTCAACAAGAAGTGATTGTCACTGGTGGGTTGTTGGTTACAACAGTACGTGATTTCCCCTAGTTGGTAGAGGAGGTCATTGGCACCGATGTTCGGATGTGCTAGACTGTATGTTAGTAATGAGCTGTAGGTGGTGGATAAAGGAAGTAAGGGAACGAATAAAAATAAATAAAAAATCTAAACGAGTGAAATTATTATTATCATTATTATTACTATTACTATTGTTATTTCTAGTTATAAGAATTTTGTAAATTTTATAAATTGTTTTTAAAATTGGAAATAGATAATAAAAAAAATGTAAATATAAAACTTTAAATGATATCCATATCATCTTATTTTTATATCACATTTTGTGCATTGTCTCATGTATCTATATTGTATTGCAGATAAACATGAGCAATGAGATCCGATAACAACAATAATATACTGACACATAAAATGATACATCAAATGTAATATTAAAAAAGAATAAATATAGTATTACTCAAAACAAACCTTATTAAACATTTAAAATTTTTCTTTTAAAATTGGATTAGATAAGAGTAGGAATGACTATTTTTTCTTGCCTTGATAGGGAAAGTGGGTAAGGACGGATTTTCCTTCTGCCTCCTCATTTATATTTAAACGTACATGTTCCATGGTCATCCCAAGATGTGCAAGTTGAGCCAGCACAAACCAGTCTCTGTCACTCGTTCAAAAAGACAAAAAAAAAAACAAAAAAACCAGTCTCTGTCACCGAATTGGAGGTACTGTGCGTGTGCGTGTGCGTGTGCGTGTGGTCCTTTGATGATGTAAGATTGCTAAATCAGCGAATCCCATGCTTATGAGAAGTTATTGGGTGATTTTGGGGCATTGATAAGTGATACTTCAATGATATTATGATTGATAAAAAATGTGAAGTTCAAAAATTTGTGTTAAATATTTGAAAAATATGAATAGACGTAATAAATTATGATTGATAAAAAACATGGTCACGTTGTCCTAAGCAACTGATATTTTTTCATGCTTATTCCTTTAACACTGGTTATTTGGTGTACTCCAAACGGTGAAGTTATTTGGTAATGGTGAGATATAACTAAATGGAGGTCTAGAATCATATGTGATGGGGGTTTTGGACAAAAGGGTATTGAATATGTAATTCGTAAATTTCTTTTTCTTTTTTTTTTTCAAGGGAAAAATTAGAGAAACATGAGTTTAGAAATATAACAAATACAAAGTAGCAGGAGGGTTAGTCCCTTAGCATAGCAGCTCCAGTTAAGTCTGCTATTAGTAACTCCTGCATTTCTTAGGTGGATCTTCCAATAGCACAACATGATCTTCCTCTACAACACCAATGTTGGCCAGTTTATCAGCACATCTATTACTCTCTCTGAGTGTGTGTTGCAGAGAGCAGTTATATCTTCTGATAAGGAACTTTGTATCCTCAATAATAGCTTTGTAGGGTGAATTGATGCATGGACCATCTTGAATTTGATTCAAGGCCAACTCAGAGTCTGTTTCAATCTCCACATCCTTTGTGCTTTTTGGGAAGAGAATGGTAAGACCCCTGTAAATAGCCCACAGTTCAACTTCAAGACTGGAACAGTGTCCTAGTTTTCCATAGAAATCCTAGATCCATGTCCCTGTTTCATCTCTTAGCAAGCCTCCATATCCAGCTTGTCCTGGATTCCCTTTTGAACAGCCATCAACATTCAGCTTCAATTTACCTATGGGTGGGCAAAACCATTGTATTAGTCTAGGATAAAAAGGACTGGGGTAGAGGGCAGACTAGTAGGCCTCCACAATTTCAGTCACATAATTTCTTATGTTCTTGAGACTTACTTGAATGGGAGTAAACTGATTTTCAAAAACTTCTTTGTTTCTATCCTTTCAAATCTGCCAAAGGGTAGTGATGAAAATGAGCTGCAAATTTTTTCCAAAAACAACAGTTTTATTTTTCAGATTGAAATTAACCCATTCAAGTAAGGGTTACTTCCCTCCTTCCACTAGTTGGTGTTTTTAATTTCAGTCCAGTAAAGCTTTGAGAAATTGCAATCACAGATAAGGTGATTCATATCTTCACTGGCTAGTCCACATCTAGGACATAAACCCGATGTGGCCATGTTTCTAACAACTCTCATTTGATTGGTGAGCAGTCTCTCTGTAATAACCGTGTCCTGTACTATGTTAATTAATCATGATTATGTTTGTAATTATGTGCTTAATCTGAATTTGGGTGTTAATTGCATGATTATATGTGATTTTGGTTTTGTATCTGTTCACCGTAGGAAAATCTATTAGAATTTGTACTTTGAACTAAAATTGAAGGCCTTATCGGTCACAGAAACCGAAATTGATCATGCCATTGAGATTAGCGTAATTTTTAGAGCCTATGGTAAAATTTAATCAGAAATTGATTTGGATCAAATAATTAGATTTGGAACGATTAATTAAGCTCTATTATTTAACTCTAATCAATTTGATTAAGAGAAAGAGACTATAAAAGGGGCCAATATACACTTATATTCATTTGGTTGAACTCAAATTAAAGTCACACTCTAGAGAGAAAGGGAGAGGCCGGCTCTAGAGAGAGAAATGAGGAGAATTGTGTGTTTGGCTCAAAGTTTGCGAAATTTGAAGGCTAAACTCAAAGATTTGACTACAATTGTGAGAGTGGAAGTTCCTACGTGAGTAATTGAGCAAAGATTTATGAGCTTAAGGTTGTAATTTTGTGAATTCAAGGCATAATGGTGATCAAGAACATAATTTGAATTGAATTTGTTGAATTTGAAGCTTATATGTACATGCATGAGCATAATTGCCATGATTTTATACATTCAAGCATAAGTCATGAAGAACAAGAAGAATTGAAGTCAATAAGAATTGAAGTCATGAAACTCATGGAAATCATGCATGCATGATTGATAAGGATATGGAATTTGTATGAAAATGAGTGCATGAGTTTTGAAATCAACAAGAAGAATTTGAAGTGATTTGAGAAATGAACCATGACTTTAGTCAATTAGCTCCCAATTACTTATGTCCTTGTGTTGTATGATGTTCCTCCATGTTTTTGTATCAAGAATATGAGTTTTGGAGCCTTGGGGTCGAGCTTGAAGCTCAAAATGGTTGCTGGAAAAACCCAGAATTTGGCATGTCCGCTCGAGCGGAGAAAGCGCCACTCGAGCGTGAAATGCGAGCTCCCAGAACTTTTGCAAACATTGATGTCTGCTCAGGCGGGAATATTCACGCTCGAGCGGGGAGCTATGTAGTGTGACTTTCAACTCGAGCGCCCGAATTCACGCTCGAGCGTAAAAATAAGGCAACTAGTATTTTTGCAGACCAAAGGGGTCCGCTCGAGCGGCCAAAGCCACGCTCAAGCGGGGAGCCCTATTTCTGAAATTTTGAAAAGTAACTATATGTTTCATTTTCCGTTCTCTTTCATTTCTAAGCACTCTTAGGCATGCATTGGGCATTGTGAATGAGTTAAAATAATAAGAAAGAAACCTAAGATGAATGTATGAATTAAGAACGGATTGAATCGTTTGTAACCCATATGTGTTATGTAATGTGTGAGATCGAGCTCAAGGGCAAATCCACCGGGAGAACACTGTGAGCAATATCTTAGAGCAATATCTTAGTAAAGATATTTTCAAGTATGTTACTTTCCAAATGCTACTTCTGTATAAGCTTCATGGATTTGTTGATTTGAAATATGAATGAGTATTCTAGATGCCTAATTTTGTATAAGGCCGTTTGCCGTTGATATGTTTGATATATCTGAATTGGGCCTAAATCCGTTTGACATGAATGATTGGGCCAAAGGCCGTTAGACATGAATGATTGGGCCAAAGGCTGTTGGATATGAATGATTGGGCCAAAGGCCGTTGGATATGAATGATTGGGCCAAAGGTCGTTGGACATGAATGATTGGGCCAAAGGCCGTTGGATATGAATGATTGGGCCAAAGGCCGTTTGAATATGATGATGATGGGCCAAAGGCCGTTTGAATACCGTGATGGGCCAAAGGCCGTTTGAACATGAGCATAATGGGCCAAAGGCCGTTTGAATGAAAAGGGATCATGATCATGAATATGAAATACCCATAGATATGAATATAAAGAGAATAGAGCCGAGGCCGTTTGATATATTTGAATTAGGCCCGAGGCCGTTTGATATGTTTGAATTGGACCAAAGATCGTTTTGAATAAAGAGTTGGTTGGACCAAAGGTCGTTTTGTATAGATGGACCCAAGGTCGTTTGTTTTATATAAAAATTGGACCCGAGGTCATTTGCATATGGATATGATGTGTTGGACCCGAGGTCGTTTTGCCTTGTTGAGATTTATAAATCTGGTGTGAATGAGAATAGTGGTTCAAATGCGTACATTATAAGTATAACTCATTTATGAACGAATCTTATTCATTAACCTCTTTATTTTGATATTATTCACTGGGCGTTAGCCCACTCTTATTTATATGTATGTAGGTGAGCAAAGGGACGTTGAACCCCAGCCTTAATGGAATTTAAGAAAGGAACCCGAGTTTTGTGAAGTCAGCCCAGGTGCCTCGCGCAAGAGGCTTTGTTCATGATCTTTTGTATTTCTTTTGCTACTTCTATTAGTCATGGTAGACCGTTTATGTGTATAAGTTTTTGGTTTAGCTGACTATGTGTTTGAATGATCCTGGGTATACAAAATGTTAACTACTGATATGTAGTGTGGGTTATTATTAAGTTATGTGAAATGTTTTGATATGCTATGTAAGCATAGCTCATTGGACAAAATTTTTTAAGTTTTCTTCCGTATCTGGCCCCATATTATTAATTATTAATTGATATCAGGTTTGAGGTCGTAGGTGATCTCATGATAACTGGCCGGTTATGACCTTAATCTATAGGGGCGGGTTCGGGTCATGACACTCTCCTTCAATAAGATCCATGTAAAGCTTTTCAATTTCTAGAGGACTTTCATTTTCCATAGCCACTTCCAGCTTGTGCCCTAATTGGTAATGGTCTTACAAGCAGAGGCAGTTGTGAAGGTACCACTAAGGGAACCTATCCAAATAGGAGCATCAGTAAAAGTGACAAACTGGGGTCTATGAATCGGATATCTTGTAAGGTCTGGGTATTAACAAGGCTTTCCAAAACATTAACATCCCAATTGCCTTCCTCATCAAGAATAGAGCTAACCTTAAAATGGCCATTAATTTGGTGGGAACTATGGGTTTTAGATAAAGGCTGGCTTCCACACCACCAGTCATTCCATAGGGATATATTTTCTCCATTCCCAACATTCCATTTAACTCATTTCTTCAAAACTTCTCTTTTTTTGCATATGCTTTTCTAGATATGAGATGAATTACGTTTGATTGGCCAATGGAAAAAGCTGTAATTCTCAAATATTCAGACCTAAGCACTTGACACCAAAGCTTATTGTTGTTAGTTAACAGCTTCCACCCAAGTTTGGTCAAGAGGGCAGCATTGTTATCTCTTGCCCTTCTAATACCCAGCCCTCCATCAGCTTTGCTCCTACAAACAACATCCCAATTGACAAGATGAACTCTTCTAGAATTATCAGTCTCTCCCTTAAGAAATTTCCTATTGAGCCTATCTATATCATCGCACAAACTTCGAGATAGCTCCATGGTTTGCATATTGTAGCTTAGGATTACAGAAGTTACAGCCTAAATGAGTGTAGTTATGCCAGCAAGTGTGAGGTTCCTGGCCTTCCAACCTGAGAGTTTGTTCTTCAGATTTTCTATAGTATCCTTAAACATGTTTCTATTAACTCTACCATGAATCATAGGAGATCCCAAATACTTTCCAAGGTCTTGAGTTAAAGGAATACCACTATGAAAACTAAGGGATAGAGCTTTATTACGAGGCACGTTAAGGGACACAAAGAGTTTAGATTTAGAATAGTTGACTTTTTGGCCAGAGATAGCACAAAATTCAAATAGGATATCCATGATAACTTCACAATTTTTCTGGTCAGCTTTGGCAAACAAAATGAGATCATCTGCAAAAAATAGATGTGAGATGGGTAGGCAAGAACGGGCTGCTTTAATACCCTTCCAGTTGTTGCTACTAACTCTAAAATTGATCATGTTGGAAAGTCTCTCCATGCAAAGCACAAATAGGTAGGGAGAGAGGGGATCACCTTGCCTTAGACCTCTCTCATTCTTAATACCTTCAATCACTTCCCCATTCCAAAGGATGTTTGATTGGTTGTTGGAAACACGGCTCATAATAAGGTCAATCCAACCCTTACTCATATTAAACTCAAGAAGAGTATCTCTAATAAAGTCAACAGAGTCTATCATACGCTTTTTCCAAGTCAATTTTAAATATCATGCCTCCAGTTTTACCTTTTTTATGTCTCAAAGTATGAAGGATTTCTTGGGTTAGGATGATATTATCAGTGGTATTAAAGTTGCATTGGTTGGGGCTTATCAAATTGTCAAGTAGCGGACGATTCTACTAACGATCAACTTGGAAATGATTTTGTACGTCATATTGCAAAGACTAATAGGCCTAAATTGTTTGATGTTTTTAGGGTTCTCAATCTTGGGTATAAGCACAATGAGAGTCTCATTCACCATATCAGGCACAGATTTATTAAGAAAGCATTGTTTAACAAAAGCACACATAGATTTACCAACGATAGGCCAATATTTTTGGTAAAATAAAGACTGAATACCATCTTTTTCTAGGGCTTTAAAAGCCCCAATATCTTTAACAACTTGATGGATTTCAAGGTTGGATAGAGGCAGTAGAAAAGAATCATTATCTTCTCTCGAGAATTTGTTCAAAGTGACATTTTTCCAATGATCAAGGTAGCAAGTATCTTCTTTGCTAAAAAGGCTATTGAAATAGTCAGTAATGATGTTTTTAACCCCAGCCATATCAGTGACCCAGTTACCTTCTTCATCCTTTAGGGAATTAATTTTGAGTTTTCTCCTTTTGGTTATAGTAGATATATGAAAGTATCTAGTATTTTTATCGCCAAGAGTTATATACTTAGATTTCAATTTTTGAAACCAAAGCATTTCTTCTTGAAACAAAGTCTCATTATAGTCTTTAATAAGACCTTTTTCAAGATTTTGAAGACTATGGGTGAAATTCTCAATAAGGGCTTTTTGAGTGCCCTCGATTCTAGCAAGAAGTCTCTTTTTACGTTTAAAGATATTACCAAACACGTTTTTATTCCAGATAGTGGCTCTATGAGTGAAATCAATAGTAGCATCAATGAGATTATTATGCATAGAAAGCCAAGAAGTTTGAATAATATCAATAAGATCAGGATGAAATATCCACGCAACTTCAAATCTAAATGGCCTATTTAGGGGGTTTAAAGGGTGTATACCTTGGGTGTGAACCACAAGAGGTGAATGATCAAAATAGGTTTGGGGGAGGACTTGCATAGTTGTTTCAGGGAACAAAGTCCTCCAGTCCTCATTACACATGGCTTTGTCAATTCTTTCCATCGTATTCGCCAATCCTAGCCTGTTGTTAGTCCAAGTCAAACGGGGTCCAGAGCTACCTAGATCAATAAGATTGCAATTGTTCACACAATCTAAGAATTTCTAAACCCTTCCAGTGTTGTTATTAACAGAGAAATTTCTTTTTTCCCTCTGGTTAGCATAGTCATTGAAGTCCCCTGCAACAAGCCAAGGTCTGTCCATGCTCCCTGCTACGTTTTCTAAATCATCCCACAGCTGATCACGAAGTATGGGGTTCGGACTAGCATACACAGCTGCCAGTACCCACTCCTCATAGTCCTCCTTGTGAACTGTGGCATGGATAACTCATGAGCTAACGTTAGAAGCTCTCACATTTACATGATTTGTATCCCATATTATCCAGATGCCTCTCACTCTTCCCACCGAATCAACAATGGTTGAGGTAGTGAAGCCAAGTCTATTAAAGAAATTGCTCATCTTGCTAAATGCTACTTTAGTTTCCATAAGGACTACAATCTCAGGTTTGTGGGCCTTAATGATTTCCACCAGATTACGCTTGAAAGTATTATTCCGCGACAATTCCAAAACAAAAGTCGTAATAAATCCATAGAAGGAAATGTTAGGGGGTTTCTGTTTGCAAACTCCGTAATTATACTACGGGTCCTCCGATGGTCTTGCTCCATTGATCTGAGGGAGGCCAATTGGATCGAGTGGGATGGACGGGATAGGTTATCCCCCCAGCTTGGTTCTATAATCAGGCATAATTGTTCTATTAACCAAATGAAAGCAACTATGTGAATGGCTTCTTTCTCTGGTTCTAGTAGCAGTCCCACTACACGGTTCTGCCGTAGATGTTGGGGCCACCTCTAATCTCTGGTCCTCTGGAAGCAGCGTTTCCTCCTTCTCCATTTTTCTAGTCTCATGGGTCTGGTGGTTCTCTCTCTTTCTGCAAGTGGTTTGTATCGTTAGTTCTTCCAGCTGTGTTTGTTTTAGATAAGCTAGCTTGGGTGTGTAATGAGTTAGCCTTAACCATAGTAGAGTCCTGTTGTTGCGTGTTGGTGTCCAAGACAGAATCCATGTCAGTCTTTGTAGAGTTTTTCTGTATTTCTTTAGTGCTTTCATTTCCCTTATCTTGCTCCATAGTTGATATCTTTTCATAGGATTCCTTGTTAGGATTTACTGAACTTGCACCAGGTGGAAAGACCATTGATTGAGACTTGACTTGGTTGCCTTGCTCGAGATTTTTAATTTGAATTTGCCTCGCCTTACCTTTACCTTTGGAATCTTGGGTTTGACTTGGGCCTATTTGTTTAGAGTGAGTAACATGGGCCTTCTCAATCCCTGCTCTGTTGGTTTTTCAGTCCCTTGAGTGTTCACCTTGGCCTACATGATCTTCCTCAAGGTATTTGAATTAGATAGACTTGGTAATTAGGCCAGTTGGGTCCTGGTGCTTCCTGTGCTAGATCAGTCTGCGCCCCAGCCTTGTTGCAAGCATCCAAGGTCCAAATTCTTTCTCTGGGTTTTCCTTAGGTTGCAGGTTATCGTTAGGGACCATGGTGGGTGTGCGGCTGGTAGTTTCACCGGAAACGTCTAGATTGCTACTCTCCGGTTGTGGATGGGGAACTTTGAATCAACAGGCTTCCTTTCGGTGATCAATACGTCCACAGAAAAAGTAGAAGGAATGTAGTGATTCATATTCAATGTTGTAACATTTATCTTCGAGGACAAATTTGGGTTTCAGTGGTTTGGTGAGATCTATCTCAACACATATCCTAGCAAACTTACCTCTTGTGGCCACGACTATTGTCCAGTCTATCTTCAAAGGTTTGCCAATGGTTTAGGCTATTGCAAACAACACCTTGTCTTGATAATACTCTATCGGAAGCTCTGGAAATCGAACCCAAATTGTGATTGTGATTGTGGTTGTGGTTTCAAAGGCTTCCGATGGTTTGAAATTGGGCTCCCACCTCCTAACAGTGAGATAGTGGTCCATAATCACCCAAGGACCCCCAGTGTATACCTTAGAATAATCCTCATGTAGGGAAAATTTTAATAGAAAATAATTACATCCCAAATCAATGGCATTGAACTCACCCTGGAGTCCCCAAATGTTTTTAACTCTAGTGCAGAGCATTTTATAGCCAATGTTTTTTCCCAGGAGTCTAATGATTAAAGCATTCTCCCATGGTTTCCTGATCTTTTGGAGCAGCTTCTTTGGGAGGGACACTTTAGGCAATCCCATATACTCTGAAATGGAATGAACAATTGAAGTTGCTCCCTCCTGGTCTTCATCTTCTTCATTCGAGGATAGAATCTCCACTCTGCTATCAAACGTATAGTCTCTATTTGGTGTCATAGTCAAAGCCTCCTTGAAGGATTTAGCTGGCATGTTCTCCTGCAAGGTTGGAGTTTGGGAGTTACTGTTTTCGCCCCTTTCTTCGGTTGCCATTTCGACCTCATTTTCAGATTCAATGTATGTAGTAGAATTAGAGTTCCTAATTTTCTTGGTACTACGAATAAGATGATCTTCTTCCTCAGCAGATTTAGCAATGGTAGGAGTAGCCCGGTGGTGGGAAGGGTTACTAGAAATCGCCATCAAAGTGGCTATGAAATTGCTAATCAGGTGGGACTATCAATCTCTTGGATTGATGGTTAAAAGATTTTTTTTTTCTCTCATTTTATAAATTAATAAAGTAATATTTTATGTAATAAAGATTTTTATGTAATTTGTAGATTTAATTCTAAGTAACTAATGCCATTGCATTTTCATAAATTAACACATTTTATCTTACGTCTCTAACTTAATATCATCGTATTAATAAGCTCATCACTCAATACTCAATCATACCGTATTCATAGTCCTATTCATCCTAATTAGTCAAACAAACAACGCCTATTTGTGTTATAATTAGTAGAAAGAATGAGAT
Source organism: Camellia granthamiana (assembly GCA_036172215.1). Lineage (NCBI taxonomy): Eukaryota > Viridiplantae > Streptophyta > Magnoliopsida > Ericales > Theaceae > Camellia > Camellia granthamiana. The sequence goes on along the minus strand of CM069916.1, from coordinate 69,563,339 downwards.
CTATAATTTTATATTGAGTGATGAGAAAACAAGAAAGAATAATTAGTCAAACAAATGATGTCTATATACATTGTGACGGGTAAAATAGATGAGATCTATGATTTTATATGGAGCAATAAGGAAACATCAAGGAGCATAATATTTGGTAATTGATGTTGATAAAAGACATTGTCACGTAGTGTCCTTAAACCATTCAAAAAAATACTTATTTCTCAAAAGTTAGTACAAAAGTAGAAGGTACTATTATTTGAATCAATCTGTTTTTATCAGCAAAAGTCGTTTTTAGAGTAATGTTTAGGGTTTGGTTATGGTGTGCAACTTACACCTTACACCTTACACTTACACCTTACACTTATACCTTTTGTGAAAAATTAAACCTTACACTTACACCTTTTTTGAGGTTGCACACCATATGCAACCCACTTACACCTTACATCTTACACTTACACCTTACACTTACACCTTATACTTATACTTACACCTTACACTTACACTTTTTGTGTAAGTGGCACATGGTGTGCAATTGCACACTTAAGAAAAGTCCTAATGTTTATAGGAGTTATCCTTCTCACTCTTACAAAGTACTAAATGCTGATCTCTTAATTCATCTCCTTTAAGGAGAGTTAAACACACGACCTTTCATTGAGAGGTAGTCTTTAATAGAGTCATGGTGGCCAACTATTATTTTTGAAAATTTATTTTTTAAGCCAAAAAAATTTTAAAAATTAAAAAAAAATAAAAAGTTCAAAAATAATCAATCAGATGCACTCGTCATTTATTTTTTCAGAAAATTAAAAAAAATTATTTTCAAGTATATTAATTTCTTTTATCTCATTAAAAAAATTAAAAATTAAACCCCAAATGAGTGCCTACTAACACTAGATGAATTTAGGGTTAGTCTTGGATGTTTTAAAAAAGTGTACTTTTTGACTTATTGGTTTATATGATTTAGGTTTGGATTGGGTTTGATATGATGTGTTAGAGAGGTGATGTTATTTAAATAAGATGCTGTGACTTAAATAAGATAGTGACTTTTTAACTTTTTATATTATTTAGATTATGCCAAACTTGACCTTACTCCAAAACCACAACTTTCATATGAGTTCTTTATCATCTTTTTCACAGATGGGTCAGTCACTGGAATATGTCCACATCATGCACACTTTTTAAAATTCTGATTTAATTCTCTTGGAATTATAATAAGTTTACGAAGGAATTTTCTTGGAATTATGATAAGGATAGGAAGGAATTCACATCTCCCTTGTCCACCGTAATGCAATCTTCGGATCAGCCTCCTCTCCAGCACTGTCCCCATCCGGCTCTGTCCAGCCATACAACGCGGTTGGGACACGTGCTGCCCAATATGATCAAAAGCCTAAATCACTCCACATCAAAGGAAGATGATAAATAAAAGGAACGGTGTCGTTTTTAAAATAAATTCAAACTCTATTTTTATAAAATAAATTCAAACTCTATTTTTATAAAATATTTTAATATTTTAAAAATTAAAAAATTAAAAATCCTGTTGAAACTCTATTTTTTAAAATATTTTTAAATATTTTAATTTTTTTTATGTATTTGGTTGCCTTTCAAATTGGTGGGTTCAAACAGGTCAAACCGTGCATCAAAGGGAGTGGTCAAATTTAGAACAAATTTTTAAAAATTTGGTGAAAAACTGGTTAGAACAATTTTTTTTTTTTTAAGACCATCTCCAACCCTGAACCAAACTTGTCATCAAATTTAAAATTTGGTGAAAAACTCACTTTTAATTTCAAAATATTACGATTTTAATTTTTTAAATTTTAAAATATTTTATAAAAATAAATTCAAACTCTATTTTATAAAAATATTTTTAAATATTTTTATTTTGTTGTTATGTATTTTATTACGATTTGAGTGTAGAGTTATAAAAGTAGTATGGAGTTTCGAGTTATGTGTTTGGTTATGAGTTTTAAAAATAATTTTTTAATTGAGTTTTGTTTTATGTGTTTGGTTACGATTTGAGTGTAGAGTTGTTTTTAAATTTAAAATATTAAGATTTTAAATTATTTAATTTTTTTGAATATTTTAAGAGAAACCTGGCATCAAATTTAAAATAAATGATCTGAGTCAATAAAATAAAATAAATAAATGATTTAATTTAATCAAAAATTTAAAACCTAAAAGGTTCAAAAAGTTTTAAAAAACAATTCATTATAAATTTTTGAATTGTCTAAACTTTTAAATCCGCTTAAATAATTCAAAAAGGTCAAACAAGGTCCAAAAAGATCAAACAATTTAAAAAAAAAAAAAATTGTTTAAACCGGTCAACCGGCCGGTCGACCGGCCGGTTGACCAACCAGTTACCCGGCATCAACAAGTAGTGTATCAACAAATAAGCCTGCAAAGGCATAAAACAATTGAACTTTTTAAACTTTAAAAATTTATAATGAATTGTTTTTTAAAACTTTTTGAACTTTTTAGGTTTTAAATTTTTGATTAAATTAAATCATTTATTTATTTTATTTTATTGACTCAAATCATTTATTTTAAATTTGATGCCAGGTTTCTCTTAAAATATTCAAAAAAATTAAATAATTTAAAATCTTAATATTTTAAATTTAAAAACAACTCTACACTCAAATCGTAACCAAACACATAAAACAAAACTCAATTAAAAAATTATTTTTAAAACTCATAACCAAACACATAACTCGAAACTCCATACTACTTTTATAACTCTACACTCAAATCGTAATAAAATACATAACAACAAAATAAAAATATTTAAAAATATTTTTATAAAATAGAGTTTGAATTTATTTTTATAAAATATTTTAAAATTTAAAAAATTAAAATCGTAATATTTTGAAATTAAAAGTGAGTTTTTCACCAAATTTTAAATTTGATGACAAGTTTGGTTCAGGGTTGGAGATGGTCTTAAAAAAAAAAAATTTGTTCTAACCAGTTTTTCACCAAATTTTTAAAATTTTTTTCTAAATTTGACCACTCCCTTTGATGCACGGTTTGACCTGTTTGAACCCACCAATTTGAAAGGCAACCAAATACATAAAAAAAATTAAAATATTTAAAAATATTTTAAAAAATAGAGTTTCAACAGGATTTTTAATTTTTTAATTTTTAAAATATTAAAATATTTTATAAAAATAGAGTTTGAATTTATTTTAAAAACGACACCGTTCCTTTTATTTATCATCTTCCTTTGATGTGGAGTGATTTAGGCCTTTGATCATATTGGGCAGCACGTGTCCCAATCGCGTTGTATGGCTGGACAGAGCCGGATGAGGACAGTGCTGGAGAGGAGGCTGATCCGCAATCTTCGGGGGGAGTCAGAAAAATGGTTAGGAGGGATATTTATTAATTATAACGAGCCTATCACGTGGGATATATACGGATTAATTATAAATATTTATATTTATTTTAGATTTTTTTAATATATAAATTATATTTTTTAAAAATTTTTATAAAAATAATTTAATAATCTTATCACTAATCATAGTATATGGGAGAAATTGAAAAGGATACAGCAGTAATTATACACGGATTGTATCTATAATTATTTGTATGAGGAGATTTTAAATGCTGATCAGGAAATTTTAACCAAATCAATAAGTGCATGCATATGGAAAGACATGTAGATTGAACAAAGTTAATAAATGCTGATCAAGGAATAGATATTTATATTTGTTTTAGATTTTTTTTAATATATAAATTATGTTTTTTATGATTTTTTATAAAAATACTTTAACAATCTTATTACTAACCATAGTGTATGAGAGAAGTTGAAAAGGGTACTGCAATAATTATACACGAATTGTATCTATAATTATTTGTATGAGAGGATTTTAAATACTGATCAAGGGATTTTAACTAAACCAATAAATGCAGGCATGTGGAAAGACATGTGGATTGAAAAAAGTTAATAAATGCTGATCAAGAGATTTTGACCAAATCAATAAATGCTGAGTTTTTTTTTTTTTTTAAATAAAAAATTTAGAAAATTCAGGTTGAGATATTGGAGCTCCTACAGGCCTTGATGGTTAAAAACATCATTTTGCTTAATATATAGTATAGATAGATAGATGGGATAATTATAGATATTTATTTTTGTTTTAGATTTTTTTAATATATAAATTATGTTTTTTTTAAGATTTTTTATAAAAATAATTTAACAATTTTATCACTAAACATAGTGTATAAGAGAAGTTAAAAAGGGTACTGCAATAACTATGCACAAGTTGTATCTATAATTATTTGTATGGGGGGATTTTAAATGTTGATCAGGGAATTTTAATCAAATCAATAAATGTAAGCATGTGGAAAGATATGTGGATTGAAATAAGTTAATAAATGCTGATCAGGAGATTTTGACCAAATCAATAAATGCTTAGTTTTTTTTTTTTTAAATAAAAAATTTTAAAAATTCAGATTGGGATATTAGAGCTCCGACAGACCTTGGGGTTAAAAATCCCATTTTGCTTAATATGTAGTATAGATATAGATAGATAGATAGATAGATAGATGTTTTTTTAAGATTTTTTATAAAAATAATTTAACAATCTTATCACTAACCATACTATATATAAGAAGTTGTAAATGGTACTGCAGTAACTATGCACGGGTTGTATCTATAATTATTTGTATGAGGAAATTTTAAATGCTGATAAGGGGACGTTGACCAAATCAATAATAGTAAGCATGTAGAAAGACATGTAGATTGGAAAAAAAGTAAATAAATGTTGATTAGGAAATTTTAACCAAATCAATAAATGCTGAGAATTTTTTTTTTTAAATCAAAAAATTAAGAAATTAGGATTGAGAAATTGGAGCTCTCACAAAGCTTGGGGGTTAAAAACCCCCTTTTGCTTAATATATAGTATAGATTATATTTTTTTTTTTCATAATTAATAATAATGGATAATAAGTTTTTTTAATTAATATTAAATGAAAAATCTTAAATACTTAATATAAAAGTTTCAATTTTTTTTTTTTTTTTTTTTTTTTTTTTTTTTTTTTGGGCAACTGATTTTGTGAAAGATCATAATTGAAAAGCTACTTGTAATTAGTGCATTATAAGCGATACAAAAAAATCATGTATTTTTTATGATAGATTATATAATATATAAATAATAATATTACATCATCATCTATATATATTATCATTAATCAATAATAAAATAACACATGAAGAGTTAATTCTACTAATCAAATATAATGAACAATTCAATAATTTCACATTTTCATAGTGGGGTTAACTATATAAAAAATGTTAGACTCCAAATAATCTATCAAATTTTTTACTAAATCTATCGCATGGGTGTGGGACCTATACAAATTTACATGTGTGTGAATCTGACACTCATATAAGAGGTTTGATAAAAAATTTGATAGAGCATTTGGGATACTTAGCATAACTCTAACTATATTTACATATAAATGATAATGTGGTATCACTATTGTACTAAATTTTTTCTTCAAAATTTTCATATATTGACTTATTATAGTTTTTTTATTTTCAATCAAAACAACCAACAATTATATAGAAATAACATTTAAAATGATTTTTTAATACCATTTTTCTTATTATGAAGAAAAAAAAACAAAACAAAACAAAACAACCAAACACAGCTTACAAAATTGAGGAGGGCACGTGCCCCCTTGGCCCATTCATAAATTCGTCGTGAAGGTAATTGATAATATGTCCAATTTATAAATGGAAATAAGCAATGCTATAAGAGTATTAAATAATTTTTTGTCTAGTATGTGGCAAGTAATTTTTTTAATTTAAAAAAAATAAGTAAATTAAAAATATATTTTTTAAAATTTATTTAAAATATGATTATCTCTTATGATTTAGAAAATTATAAATATCCATTGTCATAATTTTTTATTTAACAAAATTAATTAAAAAATTAAATATATAATTGTTCTTCTATACAATAATAAAATTACATAAATTATTAATTAAAATATATTTCTGATGTCATTAAAAATTATTATTTGACTTGATAATTTATTAATAAAAGGAACCATAAATTATGAAATTAGAAACTTCAAGGGACGAGAATATAATTTCTAAAATCACATAGAATAATTTATATTTTAAACACACCGCAGGAGTGTATTTATAATTTATTCAAAAAAAATTAAAAATTTACACACCAAAAAAAAAGTTCAAAAGTCAAAATTTTAATCCCAATAGCAAAGGTTATATCATACATATCAGTTCTTTTTTTTAAATTATCTATTCAACTAAAAAAACTTACTTTTAAACACATCAATTTTATTCATCTCATAAAAAAAAAAAAAAAAAAATTTGAAAAACCAAAAAAACATTAAAAAAGTCAAGTTTCCCAACAAGCTCTTAATATTGTTTGGGTTTATATAACGAGAAGTTATCCGGTTATCTTAGAGTATTGCTTCATCTCACTCATCTTACAATACTTTTCAAGTTATATAATAAAAAAAAAGACATAAAAGTTGTGAATTCTAGTCAATGTTCTGAAAAGCGGTTGCGGTCGTCGTAACGGTGGCGGTGGCGCGGTTACGGTTGCGGGGTGTAAAGGCCATAGCATAACGGTTGCGGTAACTGAAACAGTGAATTTTTTTATTTTTCGCACAATTTGAAAAAAATTTACCGATACGCATATTTTTTTTCCATGATCATATTTATTGGGTTTAAAATAAATATTGATCAATTTTTTGTAAATTTTTAAGTATGATCTAATATATTTCATATTTTTAAATTACTATAAACTGAGTTTTTTACATTTTATTTTAATAATTAATGACTTTATATTAAACAAAAAATCAATCACTAACTATTATAGATAAGATAAATAATGACAAAAATAAGAGAATAAATAAGAGCCTAAATATATATATATATATATTTTAACCAAGCCAAATAGATAATGACCACACTTATTATTATTATTATTATTATTATTATTATTATTATTATTATTATTTTCAAACAATATATAGATAGACACACACAAACAAAATGGTTGAGTGATAGCAGCTGAATAAAATAGCACAGGTCTTACAGCTTCAACAAATCAATAACATGTTCTTCATCTTCCCTCTTTCTCCATTTTCAGCTTTTTTTTTTGTGTGTTTTTTCGAAAAAAATAGTTCGAAACTGTTACGTAACGGTGCGTAACATGCTGTTACGGCACCGTTACGACCGCTACGGCAACCACTACGGCCGACACACCTGTGAATCTCAATCACACTGCAAAAGCGGCCGTAACGGGTGGCGGTAACCACCAAAACCGTTACGTAACGGCGTTACGTAACGGTTGCGGCCGCTTTTTAAAATCTTGATTCTAGTTAATGATGTAAGAAAAATAAAAATAAAAATCGATCAAATTGATTAAACCGGACTGAATTGGCTATATCTGGTCTATTTTTTAACAAGAATCGATTTGTGTGATTTTTTAATTTCATTTTTTTTGATTTTCGGTTTGATATCAGTTCAAGCACGTTGTGCACCGAATTAAAACGAAACCGACTGCTTCAACATGTATTGTATTTATAATATATATATATATATATAATTTAATAATATAATGATGTTAATAAGTATAATAAATTATTAACCTTAATTAATTAACTCTATTATCTCTATAACCTAAGTTTATAAACTTTTATTATATATAATCTTAACTCTAATTCACATTATTCTTAAAAGTCTTAATATTTTTTAACTTTTTGTTTTGTTTGTCTTTTTGTTAATCTATGAATTGAAAAGTATTTATTAAATGGATATGTACGGGGGCAAAATATCCTTAGCTCTCCGTACGCCTTGAACGTCGAGCTTCCGGTAACGGCGTCTGTCTCTGCAACACAAGAATGGTGAGCTGCCCGGCGGTGGTGTGCCGGAAAAACCCTCCGACGCTCAAGTCAGTTCAGTGAGCAAGAAGACAATCAGAAGAATGAGAGAATTTTTGAGAGTGAGAATTCGCATACCAGTAACGTTCGCCTTCCCTCCCTCTATCTAGGCCGCCCACGCAGCTCCGAGATTGTGCGCGCACTACCTCTGCTGTCCTTCCCTGGACAGGTGGCAGTGCTCGCCTCTCACCACCTTACACGTGTAAAGGTTTTGTCCTCCTTCCAGTGTATGCAGAACTGCCCAACGGTATTGAGGCGTTCGTGGAGCAGATGTCCTCTCCTTCACGCCATTGGCCCAGGTGGCACCCTTGACCGAGGTACCACGACCGGCCTAACACTTGGTGGAAAATTACCATCACATTCACTGAACCGTGCTATGTGCCACCGACCTGTGACTTGCAACCATACGAGAACTTAACTGCAAATGCCGAGCTACCATCGACCAGTTCATCGCGATTGGCCGGTTGTGAGGCATGCCGGCCTCCAACTGCTCTATCTCCAATCTCGGTCTCGCGCAACAGCCTCGCCATGGCTGGACGGCCAGTGGCGCGCCGGCTTGGTCGCATTCACTGCTTAGCCCGGTCAGTCCTTCAGCTCGGTTGCGATCTCCATCGCGAACCACGCCTACACGGGCGGCCTCCAGCTCGGCCCTCAGGGGGTTACCGGTTGAAATCGTCAACCGATCAATATAGACCGCTCGGTCGTAGCAACCTCCCATACCGCTCGGTGCCGCGTAGTTTATAACGCCGGACGTCACTCTTGCTCGGCCGTACTAACAGATGGAAATTTCCCCACTCAATTGCCCCTTAAACCCATCCGAGATATCGTGATTGGGTTTACCAACGTGTTCGAGCTATGACCGAGCTGCACCATTGACAGGCCGAGCTACGCTTGGCGCCGCGTAATCATTGAATTGGGGACTCCTCCGCCGCCGAGTGGTATCAATTGGTCGGCCATTACCACTATGTCCCATCAAAGGTCGTACGACCGTACTGACAGCCGCGTTGCCAATGCCACGCGTCACCAGGCCATTGGGTCATGCTGCCAGTTGTCTGGCACGCGCGGAATTCAAACGGCTGCGCCGTTTAGGGTTTCCCCCCCATCATTAAACCCTACTCAAAGGGTTTAGACCCTTCACATTTCATCCTTCAATCTTTCAGTCGAGCCCAAAAAACCCTAGCCTCTTCTGCCCTCACCGCTGCTGCGCTCTTCCCGCCATTGCTATTCTCGAGCTCCAACCTTCATTCCTGCTGCTGCAGTTAGGTTCTCTGAGGTCCATCTTCGTCTTCACTTCGTGGTAAGTTTCCCCACCCTCTTATTGCATTTCCAGTTTCAACTTCGAAGTTCTCCACCGTGTTCTTCATTTTCTTGCACCATTATTCTTTGCGTGTTGGGTTTTGTTGTTTTTTTTTTTTTTTTTTTTTTTTGCTTGAGTGTTTCACACCCTAGGAAAATGGAAACGGAGGGAAAAGGGGGCCCTCGTGCCCCCGTTTTTCCATAGGAAGATTGAATAGGCCATGGACTTAGGAAGAACACTATGAACATGATGAAAACTGGGCGAAACCGAGCAAAACGCTCATTTTGATCCGATGGAAGGGCTGTAACCGAGCAAAAGGTTGTTTGTGGCTTTGCAATGAGGCCACAACCGAGCTATATACACATTAGAGCGGCAGATAGGTCTAACCGGGCTAAAGGCCTGAAATCATAGGCCAATACCTTGATCTGGGATTGACCGAGCTAAAACCTCCATTAGAACCCAACCGATCAAAACTCCTTGACCGAGTAGAATCCAGCACCAAAAAGGGGAAGGCTAAATCAGCCATCCTGATGGCCGAGGTAGGGGAGGCCGGCCAAACTCCTAGAACCTTTTAGAGCTATTTCCATTAAGGGCCGAGCAATGTATGCCGTGCTAACCCTTGGATATCTTTTTCAACATGCAGAACAAGTAGGACCAACCATTCCAGCATCAACATTCGTGGGGCTCAAAGTCCGAGCAACCACTACACAATTTTGACCGAGATACCATAGAGCGAATAAAACCGAGATAGATGGGCAAATACCGCTTTAGGGTTAGCTCGCCCGGGGCGATGGCGGAGTTCCGAGAAGAGTTCCATATCCCCGACGACGTAGTCCTAGAGCTCGGCAAGAAGGGAGCTACACCTTGGGGCGATCTAGACCGGTGCCCCTTCACGGTCGTTTCAATTGTTGAGGGAGGGCTCCGCTTCCCCGTGCAACCCTTGATCTGCGAATTTTTGAGGCAGACAAGGCTTTGCCCGACCCAGGTCTCCAATAATACATACAAAATAATAAACGGCGTCGCCGAGCTGAACCGAAGGCACGGTCTCAATCTCGGCCTCGCAGAGATTTTCCATCAATACAGCCTCAGCCGGAATAAAAGTGGGTTTTGCTGGTACCTCAAAGTTAAGAAGGGCCGAGCAAAACTCATCGAAGGCAACCCGGACAAGGAGTCAAATGATGACGACTTCCTCTGGGTGTCCGGTCCCTATGAGGACATCGACGCGCCCGTACCGGGCTGGCGTATTAAGAAAAACTTCGGTAGTGCTGGTAAGGAGCCCGGCTGACCGCATAACTATATTTCTCCTATTCATTATTATTCCTTGCACCGGTCTAACACTTGGCTTTCTTTGCAGATAAGAATTTGGCTGCGCGCTACGACCATGCTAATTAGGAGGCAGTCAGAGCCGTGCTACGCATTCCTGCAGAAGAGAGGGAGTCCTCAACGTTGCTCGGTTTTGAGCAGACGTACAACTATCAAGCACCGCGCAAAGGCAGAGTCACCGACTTTCTGCGCGAGCCAACCCCCGAACCAGATCCAACTTTGCCGCCGGTCAGACTTGTCCAAACTACCACCGAGCAAGAAATGGCGAAAATCAGAGCCATTAAGTCTATGATCACCGGGGACGAAGGCGAGTCCCAAACACCAGAAACAACCGGGGGAGGAACTTCGACTCCAGCCGGACAAAAGGAAGGGGCGGTGCTCGCCCTGGCCAGCGAACAACCGGCTGGCCGGCCCAAGAAGAAACAAAGGAGGGAGGCCGCCGGTCAGAGCCTTATGGATGAGGACTCCACCGAAGTGGCCTCTACCGAGCTCGGCGACCAGACTGAGCAACAACTTGCCCGCAAAACCAAAGGCAAGGCCCCTGCTGCCCCCCCGGTCTGGGCGCCGGAGTTCACCTACAAGGGCCGAGCAGTCTCCCCCGCGGATTCTGTCGCCGAGGATAAGGATCACTCGCTCGGTTTCAACTTGACAAAGGGGCTGATCCTGCCCGGCGACATGAAAAAGCATGAGGAGCTAACCGACCTCAAGGTCCTCCGTTCAGCTGCGGAATCCATTGTGCTGGTAAGATGTCCATCTTTTAATTCCCAAGTATTTGTTCGGTTTACTGCTCGGCTTCAAGATGCTAATAATCTTCTTCGTTTGCAGGCCGCACAAAAGAACTACGTTGCCCACGAGCGGATGGCTTCTCTTCGTCAAAGCCTCCGTGACGCCATCATCGAAAACAAGGTGTTCAAGGCCGAGGTAGACAGGCTCAAGGCCGAGCAGATGGTCGTCCAGGGCGAGCGGGATGAACTGCGCCAGAAGCTCGACCGGGCTGGCGAGGAGAAAAAGAAGGCCGAGAAGAAGGCGAAAGCTCGGTACCTCGCCGAGCTCAGAAAGTTGAGGGACGCCAACAAGGACGCCATGGACAAGGCGGTAGACGCGGCGGAGGACCGCGGATACAAACAAGGGGAAAGGACCTATGAGCGCCAGGTCCGGGCTACGAAGGACATCTTTTTCCAGTGCGGCTGGAAGGCTGCCGTGGAAAAAGTTGGCCTTGGCCAGGATTCTGAGATGTTCATCAACCCTCCTGCCGCGCATATCCCGATCTACATGCAGGCCTACGCCAACGCCACCCAAAACCGGCTCATTGTAGAAGCGAGGAAGGAGGCTAAGGAAGAAGCTGCCGCGCAGAAGCTGGCGGAGCAAACTCCGGCCGAGGAACCAGCCGAGCAAACTCCATCTGATGCATCCCCAAATGCAGATGGTGAAGCAATTGATCGGGAGGGTGACGCGGTGGAGGTCTCTGACGATGATGCCGAGGAAAGAGTGCCCGAGCAGATTTTGAGCGCCGAGGTGACGGTTGAGGAAACCGAGCACAACCTTGATCTGGACTGATGATTTTGCTTTCTTTGTACTTTTCTGTTTTCTTTTTTCTTCCCTTTTGTGCGATGTAACCAGGCGATGCCCCTCCATATGTATTAAATCTTCTCTATCAATGAAATTCCCAACTTTTTGCTCGCACAACTGTTGTTTTTGTTCGGCTCCTATATATTTGAATGTCTTGTTCCAAATTTTGTTTCAACTTCTTGATCGGCTGAACCGCGCAAACAATGCGTCTTCACGTAACCGTGCTATCCCTCGCATTTCCAAGTAGGATGACACTTAAGGTTTGGCCGAGCAAAAATCCGCTCGGCCTTGCTTGGCTGGCAATGATTATCCGCCGAGCAAAAACTCAGTACTTCCTTTCGGCCGAGCAAAACTCAGCTCGGCGACGCAATTGTTGGTCAAAACACCAACATTGCTAACATCTCCGAGCAAAATCAGCTGGTTTCCCATATCGGGCAATTCACCAATATGTTTAATGCGCCGAGCAAAATCAGCTCGTTTCCCATATTGGACAATTCACCAATATGTTTTGTGGGCCGAGCAAAATCAGCTCGGCCTCTACATTGGGCAATTCACCAATGTGCTAAATGTGCCGAGCAAAATCAGCTCGGCTTCTGCATTGGGCAATTCACCAATGCTTCAGTCAGGTTGGTCATGCCACCAACACTCCCACCAGGCGAGCAAAACCAGCTCGGTCTGAATGCGCATCGTTCCATGCGCAACTGTTTGCGCGGTCTTCTCCCATTCCGAGGAAAACAGTCCGGTTCTCTTTAGGTCGATTCTTGCCCCTGGCATGCCTTGTGACCGTGCAGTGCCATGTACAAAGATGTAGTACAAAAAACAACAATGTAATACAGCAGAATCAATAGGGCCGGTTTTCATTACATGAACATTGCAAAGGCAATGTTATTTTCATACATGTAGTGCCAAAAGGCTAAAGGTCTAAGAAAGTTAAACAAGAGCAAATTACATCTTAAAAGTAAAAGACCTTAAGGTTGGCCGCGTTCCAAGGTCGGGGGACTGCCTTGCCGTCCAAATCTTCCAGATGGTATGCCCCCTTGCCAGCTAGGCCAACCACCTTGTATGGCCCTTCCCAGTTTGCACCAAGTTTTCCTTCGCCAGGGACCACCGTATTGCCAAGCACCTTCCTTAGGACCCAATCCCCAATCTTGAACAGCCGGGGGTGCACTGCCTTGTTGTATTTTTTAGAAAGTTCCTGCTGATAGGCGGCTAGGTGAATTAGTGCACGCTCTCTCCTTTCTTCAGCTAGGTCTAACTCCAGTGCCACAACTTCATTGTTCGAATCTGGCTGGAAACTTTCTGAACGGATGGTTGGCATGCCAATCTCTAGTGGGATGACGGCCTCCATACCATAGGCCAAGGCGAACGGTGTTTCCCCGGTCGATCGTCTTGGTGTAGTGCGGTATGCCCACAGCACATTAGGAAGCTCTTCAACCCACTTTCCCTTAGCTTTCTCAAGCCGCTTCTTCAAGCCGTCCAGGATGGTCTTGTTCGAGGCCTCCGCCTGGCCATTTGACTGAGGATAAGCTGGCGTTGAATTGTAAAACTCAATTTTCAACTCTTCGCAAAATCCGCGAAAGAGTTTTCCATCGAATTGAGTACCATTGTCTGAGATTAAGGCTCTAGGTATACCGAAGCGAGTGATTACATTCTTCCAGACAAATTTCTTCACATCCTTCTCCTTTATAGTTGCTAGCGGCTCTGCCTCCACCCACTTGGTGAAATAGTCGGTGGCGGCAATGAAAAACTTGCGATTGCCCGGTGCAACTGGAAGCGGTCCAACAATATCCAATCCCCAAAGTGCGAACGGCCAAGGACTTGTGAGAGAGAGCAACTCTCTTGTTGGCTGGTGGATCTGGTGGGCAAATTTCTGACATTTCTCACACCTGCGAACATATTTCTGCGCGTCCGCCTGCATGCATGGCCACCAATAGCCCTGCGAGATTGCTCGGTATGCTAGAGATCTGCCCCCAGTATGGCTGCCGCAGATGCCTTCATGGATTTCATAGAGGAAGGCTTCCACCTTAGAGGGGTGGACACACTTTAAATACGGCCCCGTGAAAGATTTCTTGTACAAGGCGCCGGAAGGTGAGAGCCAAAACCGCTCTGACTTTGCCCGGATCTTGTGGGCCGCCTTCTTTTCCTCTGGTAAAGTTCGATCTTTCAAAAAGGCGATGATGGGGTCCATCCAGGAAGGTCCCAAGTCGGTGCAGAGTACCTCAGCTGCTTCTACTTCCTCAATGCTTGGCCGAGGTAAGAATTCAATCATCAAGGGATTGGGAAAGGTTGTCTGAGTGGAAGCGAGACCAGCCAATTCATCGGCCGTGCTATTTCCTTCGCGGTTGATCTGTTCGACCCTTATGGCAGAGAACTTCTTGATCTCTTCTCGGACCAACGCTTGATACTTGGCCATTCTTTCATCCTTGGCCTCATACTCCCCTGAGACTTGATTGACCACTAGCTTGGAGTCGCTGAACACCATAAGAGCTGTGACCTTCATTCGCAATGCGCTTCTCAGCCCGGCAAGGAGGGCCTCATATTCCGCTTCATTGTTGGAAGCTGGGAAGCCGAGCGTAATTGCTTGCTCTATGATGAGCCCATCCGGTGAAGTTAACACAACTCCTAGCCCGGCCCCATGTCTGTTGGAGGCCCCATCAACGAAGAGTTTCCACATTTCGCCAATGAACAGCTTCCAACAATCGGAGGGATTCTGAGAACTTCTCAAATCAAAGTCTCTGGTCGGTTCAATCTGGTCTCCTTCCTTATCCTGGTTGTTCTCGCCTGCCATCGAACCATCGACCTTAGGTTGACCGGTTGTATTTTGCTCTGCTTCCCGTGGTGAGCTAACACTCGTTGCCAAAAGCATGGGTTGTGCTAAATCCGCATCAACCAAATCAATCGGGCAGATCGGATGTGTTCCTGGGGCAAATTCCGCCACGAAATCCGCAAGGGCTTGAGCTTTGATCGCGGTGCGCGGTCGGAACTTGATGTCATACTGCCCTAATTCCACGGCCCACTTCAAGATTCTCCCCGTGAAGTCTGCCTTCTCGAAAAGCACCTTGAGCGGAAACTCGGTCAACACAACTATTGTATGGGCATGGAAATAGTGTGCCAGCTTTCTCGACGCCATCATCAGGGCCAATGCCAATTTCTCCAAGGGAAGGTACCTTGTCTCGGCTGGAAGTAGGGTCTTGCTAACATAAAAGATTGGTAGGTGCTGGATGCCCTCAGCACGAACCAATACCGCGCTCACCGCGTGTTGAGAAACAGCTAAATAAAGGAACAACTCTTCGCCCGGCTGAGGAGTGACCAGAATAGGGGCCGAGGAAAGATAAACCTTCAAGTCTGCAAGCGCACGGTCGCATTCTTCATCCCAAAAGAACTTGGATTTCAGAGTTTTGAAGAAGGGCTTGCAACGATCCGACGACCGGCTGATAAATCTGTTCAGCGCGGCTGCCATTCCAGCAAGATGTTGCACGTCCTTTGTGGAGTTCGGGCATTCTAACTCTTGTATGGCCTTAATTTGCAATGGGTCGGCCTCAATTCCCCGGTTCGTGACCAGAAAACCCAGGAACTTCCCAGTGCCAACTCCAAAGGCGCACTTAGAGGCATTCTATAGCGACCCCGGTCTTTTCCCATTTGATTATTGTATCCGGACTTATGTTCCGTGGATTCCGTTGCCACATTATTGTCGTTGTTGTCCTTGATTCCTTATTCTTTGGTTATAGGATGTTTTGGACAGGTTGATTACAGGTTGGTTGAGTCTAGAAACCAATTCTTGATGTTCAGTTTTTGGCTTGGTCGCTCGAGCGAGCTTCTCTTCGCTCGAGCGAGGTCCTTCTTTTTGGTTCGTCGCTCGAGCGAGCCTTTCTTGGCTCGAGCGAGGGTTGCGTCCAGTGCTAGACCTGAGGGCAGTGTTTGTTGACTCGAGCGAGCTTTCCTTCGCTCGAGCGAGATGGTTTGTCTTTGGCTCGAGCGAGCTTCTTTTCGCTCGAGCGAGGTCTGTTTTTGTGTCTGGTCGCTCGAGCGACCAGGTCTTCGCTCGAGCGAGCCTGTCCAGTATTTAAACGCAGCAGCGGGATTTTTAGGGCAGTTTCTCATTCTTTTTGATCCGAAACCCTAAAGCCCGACTTTTCTTCTTCTCTAAACACCTTTTCCTCTAGGTTTGATCTAGTTAGGGTGTGTTTCTACCCTAGTTCTTTTACAAATAAGATAGAGGAGAGTGAGGGCTTTCATTTAATCGGAGCAGTTATTGATTTGGAGCATTTTGGGGTTTCGGGCATCCTCTTCGTCTTCTTCTTTTGCGATCTTCGGTTTAAGGTAGGGATTTCCTACTCCTTGTATACGTTTTAATCTTAAGTGTTGGTGTTTTGGTATGTGGGAGGTAGTTTGGTAGTTTTGGGGAAAACCTTAGGGTTTTGTTATAGATTAATTCATGTAATTAATTTAATGGGGAATTGTGTATTGGTTAAATTCATGAGATTTGGGGAAATTGAGATTTTGTTGTTGTAGTTGAATATTTAATCACTCATCGGTGAAATTGATATTATATATATTGTGATATTTATTTCTTGCTTAGAAATAATTGTTTGGGGCTATCGGTGGAGGATAGCCAGTGATTGTTGTAGACCTCGCATGTGGCTTAGGTATAACTGGAATTTAATCATTTATGTTGACTCTTGAATTAATACAGAACATTACTTGTATCAATTATGTGTTGTATATGGCAAGTATCATTTATGTTGCATATGCATTTGGTTTTTGGAGGAGATAGGGGATGAACTCCACGGTTTAGGGGAAGATAGGGGATGGACCTCTAAACCGGATTTTATTGGGAGGAGATAGGGGATGGACTCCAGTAGCATCACTTATATGGGTGCTTATCTTTATTTGTTGTTGATATGATACATCACCACCATGTGTATCAGTTGGGAAGTATGGAAGTGAAGTTGATTATGATTAATGTGACACCAGTATGTGTGTTATTGTGTTGTAAGAAAGGTTAACCTGATTTGGTATCCTTGTTGAGTTGTTTGGCCAGGTTCCGAGCCATGTCGGTATAAATGGAAAGTGAATTGTGTCATAGACCATGTGTCATAGACAATGTAGGCATTCATGTCTTAAAATTGGGAATTTATTACCTTGTGCTAACCATATATCGAATACTCATGCTTTAGTTAATTCTTATGCCTGGTTTAGTATTTCTCTACTGGGCTGTGGCTCACCCTATATGGGAATTTTTTTTTCAGGTTCAGGCGGTTCACTACCTCCAAGGACTTAGCTTGTGAGGATTTGGACTTGAAGATTTATTTTAGTTTATTTGCTTTTATATGTAAAACACTCAAGCCAAGGGCTTTATTTGTTTTTGAGTTAGAACTCATGGATTTGTGTCCAAGTATTGACTTGGCAAGATGTAAGCCCGTAGGGCATTTATTTTGATGTTTCATTTCTTAATACTCTGATGAATGGAATTATCTTCTTGTTTTAGTATATTGATGCATGTTAATATCATTTATTATGGGTTAAATTTTGAGGGCGTTACAACTTGGTATCAGAGCGTACCGGGTTCGAATACTTTGGGTACGTGGGAAGTGATTAGAATCACAATGGGTTCGTCTCGTTTGATAGAGACTTAGTGTAATATTATGTGCTTATGTGATAACATGTTTATGTGACTATGTGGGTATGGAATGTAGTTTCTAGGATGTTGATTGGACCCTTGAGTTTCTGAAAGTCTTGTTGGAAAGGCACTTGATCAATGTTGTTTCCAACCGGAACTTTAGTGACGCCTCGGGACTATCATTATCCAGGAATGAAATTCGTAGGTGCTTATGTGATTATGTGCTTACGTGGTATGACTTATTGTTGTTCAATGTGTTAAGACGCGAGTGTCATAGTTTTGGCATATTATTTAGAGTGCTAACGTCTTTGTTTCCTTTATTAGGATGTCAGGACGAGGACGAGGTCGCGGTAGGCGTGGTAGGCAGGCTAGGCAAGAAGTGCCTATACCGGAGGAAATACCGACAGTTCAGGAGGGTGTTGGCCAGGCCAATGTGGCCGAGCCAGTAGGACAGCAGGGTATGGGCGCTTTGGCCCAAGAAATAGCAGGAGCTTTTAGGGAGTCAGTGGGCATTCTTAGGGCTCAGAATCAGGCTCAGGTAGTTGTGGCAGATGCAGGGCCTTCTTTTCTGAAGAGGGAGTTCTTCCGGTCTCAACCGGACGTGTTTGTGGGTGATCCTAGCGAGCCGCTTAAGGCAGACGAATGGCTCGAACAGACAACGAAAACGTTTGAGATGCTAGGCATCGAAGACGAGGCATTGAAGGTGACCTTGGCATCTTTCCAGCTGAAGGGGGATGCGGGTCAGTGGTGGAAGTTCACCAAGGGTCGTATTGGAGGTACTTGGAAGGCTTTTGTTGATGCTTTTCAGGAGAAGTACTTGTCTCCAGCTGTTCAGGAGAAGTTGAGAGATCAGTTCCGCCATCTTGAGCAGAACAGTTTATCAGTGGCCGAGTTTGAGGCGGCATTCACTAGTCTGTCCAGGTTTGCACCTGAGTTGGTGGCGACTGAGGAGCGTCGTTGCATTGAGTTTGAGAAGAAGTTGAGGCGTGGCCTCATGCTGAGAGTTGAAGCCGACCAAAGGGGACGTTGCGGGGGCAAAATGATCTTCCCAATCGGCCACTCCGGCTGTGAATTGAAGCCGACCAAAGGGGACGTTGCGGGGGCCAAGTCTTTGTCTTCCAACTTCATTTGCTTGAACGCGTCGTAGTACATGATCTCGACCGAACTCCCCTGGTCAATCAATATTCTTTTGATCTCAAAGTTCTTGACGCGAAGTGTCACCACCAAGGCATCATTGTGTGGCATTTGAACCCTTTCTAAGTCCTTCGTCGAAAACGTGAGGATGTCTTTTTCCTCAGTCTTTCCCTTCTTCACAGCAGGTTGAACAGAAAGAACTTCCCTCATGTGCTCGGCCTTCTTGATCATCCCTCTAAGCTCGCAGACTCTGGCCGGTTCAATGATGCCATGGATGACATTGATCACTCCTTGCGGGGGGGTCTCTAAGGCGGCCATACCATTAGGCTCGGTCTGCTCTGTCGGCGCGGCCTTCACTCCCCCTTCTATGTACTGATCAAGATGCCCCGCCGCCACCAACTCCTCCAGATGCTGTTTGAGCGGCAAGCAATCCTCTGTCCGGTGCCCCCATTCTTCGTGGAAGGTGCAGCGGTATTTTGGATTGAAACCACGCTGCGCACTCCCCAACTTCGCTGGCCACCGGACAAAAGGCTCTCCACGGATCTCGCTCAAAATGCGGTAGATGGGAATTTTAAAGACCGTGGTGATCCCTGTCCGCGCCTTCAGCTTCCTCTTGGCATCTTCTGCTGCATCGCGAGGTGCATCAGCCCGGTCATTTCTGCGACCTCTATTTCTATCGCTTTGGCCGGTTCCCCGACGCTGATCTTTTGATCGGTCATTAGGGCGGTTTTCCTCCTGCCCGACCGAGTGAACTTTCCCCGCTACTCTTCTGTCCACCGCGACCGGATTATCCTTCTCGGTCGCTGAGGCGGCATCCTCTTCCACGCGGATGTGTTCGTTGATCCGCTGCATCAAAGATTCCATGGTGGTCGGCTGATGCATCGTGAGTGAGTCTCTCAGCCTATGTCCGACTGGGAGACCTCTCTTGTATTGAGTGATTGCCAGATTGGTAGGGCAGTCGAGAATCTCGTTGTAGGTTTCCCAATACTTTGCATTGTATGCCTTCAGCGAACTCCCAGACTCCATCTTGACACCCAGAAAGTGGTCGACCTCCTTCGGCGTTCGTGTGTTGGTCTTGAATCTGGTGACGAAGGCTTCCGCTAGCTGCTGCCACCCCTCTATACTCCCCTCCGGGAGCCTCTCGAACCACTTCAAGCCCAGCTCTCCCAAGCTTGCTGGGAAAATGAGGCACATCAATGCGTCGTTCCGGCGGTGGCCAGCCATCACTTGCCGGTAATGACTCACATGCATGTACGGATCCGTCTTGCCGTCGTACAAAGTGAATTTTGGCTGGTGGAATCCGGCGGGAAGTGGGGTGCTCTCGATCTCAGGCGACAATGGAGTGGCTGTAAGTCTTGCCAACTCCTTGTCCACCAGAGCGTTGGCTATCACTTTGGGTGCTGGCATCGCCACCTCTTCGCTACAATGGACTGGAGCGCTCAACCTCTGGAGCGCCGGCACCCTCTGAGCTTCTCGACGGCGCGCTCTCTCCTCCAACACGTCCCTGAGATCCCTGGAACGGGAGGAGACAGAGTATCGCGACGTCGATAACGGGCGCGAGGGGCGATAGGTGCTGTCGCGTGTGATAGATCTGTCCTCTCGCTGGTCAGAATCTCCAACCCCATAGTTCCTGGTGATTGAGATTGAATGGGTTCTCCTCTGGCGGCGACTGTTAGCATGAGGGGAGGGGGTGCGCTCACTGAGGTTGCCCTCTCCAGCAACACCCTTCCCCCTCACTTGACGCTTCAGAAGCTCCATCTCCGCCGCCATCCTCCGAATGAGGGCTTCTTGATCCTTCAGTTTGTGCTCCAGGCGCTCCTCACGGGACTCCCCCCGGCGCCGGCGGCCCTCTGGACTCTGCGAACGATCGGAACTCCTCCACGCTTGTCGCGCGTTCCTCGCGAAGAAGTCTCTAGGCCCGCCATGGCTGGAACATTAGGAAGGCCTTCTCTCCTTCAGACATACTCCGGAGTAACACCATCGACGACGGACAGCGGAACTTCTTCGTTGTTGGCCATGGAAGTGGCTGAAAAAGCTCGAAGAACAAGGGTTGCTTATCAAACTTTTCCCACAGACGGCGCCAATTGTACGGGGGCAAAATATCCTTAGCTCTCCGTACGCCTTGAACGTCGAGCTTCCGGTAACAGCGTCTGTCTCTGCAACACAAGAATGGTGAGCTGCCCGGCGGTGGTGTGCCGGAAAAACCCTCCGACGCTCAAGTCAGTTCAGTGAGCAAGAAGACAATCAGAAGAAGGAGAGAATTTTTGAGAGTGAGAATTCGCATACCAGTAACGTTCGCCTTCCCTCCCTCTATCTAGGCCGCCCACGCAGCTCCGAGATTGTGCGCGCACTACCTCTGCTGTCCTTCCCTGGACAGGTGGCAGTGCTCGCCTCTCACCACCTTACACGTGTAAAGGTTTTGTCCTCCTTCCAGTGTATGCAGAACTGCCCAACGGTATTGAGGCGTTCGTGGAGCAGATGTCCTCTCCTTCACGCCATTGGCCCAGGTGGGCACCCTTGACCGAGGTACCACGACCGGCCTAACACTTGGTGGAAAATTACCATCACATTCACTGAACCGTGCTATGTGCCACCGACCTGTGACTTGCAACCATACGAGAACTTAACTGCAAATGCCGAGCTACCATCGACCAGTTCATCGCGATTGGCCGGTTGTGAGGCATGCCGGCCTCCAACTGCTCTATCTCCAATCTCGGTCTCGCGCAACAGCCTCGCCATGGCTGGACGGCCAGTGGCGTGCCGGCTTGGTCGCATTCACTGCTTAGCCCGGTCAGTCCTTCAGCTCGGTTGCGATCTCCATCGCGAACCACGCCTACACGGGCGGCCTCCAGCTCGACCCTCAGGGGGTTACCGGTTGAAATCGTCAACCGATCAATATAGACCGCTCGGTCGTAGCAACCTCCCATACCGCTCGGTGCCGCGTAGTTTATAACGCCGGACGTCACTCTTGCTCGGCCGTACTAACAGATGGAAATTTCCCCACTCAGGATAGATTAGATATATTTAAAGTGATGGATAAGTAATTAATGCAATATTTTTACATAGATTAGTGACTATACTCAAAAGTGACTCAAGTTAGAAAGTTTTTAGACCAATTAACCGCACCGAATCGAACCATTTCAATTGGTTCGATTCGGTGCAATTTGATGGCAGAAGCGGTTAATATTGGTGTTCAAAATAATAAAACCGATGTTATCAGTTTAGTAAAAAAATTTACCTATATACCAACTGTACCGAATCAATTACATCCCTAATTCTAGTCAATAAAATTCAAATAGGGACGCCAGAGCAAATTGTAATTTTTCCCGGAGAGCCTTTATGTGATGATTTGATTAGTCCATTTCATTGTTTCATGTGTAATTTATTTATTAAAAGATACATTTATCATACCCAAATAATTTTGGGATTAGACTGTCTGATAATCTAAATTGTTTAAGTTATAGGGTCTTTTCTATATATCATTTATAAAAAATATATAAAAAAAATTAAATTAATCCGATAATAATAATATTTTTATTTTATTATTTTTGTCATTAAAAAATGGATGGTGTTTTTTTTCAAGTATGATTTAAATTGAATATTTTTTTTTTATTAACCGGATGTTTGCGCCAACTTATGTGCACATCAACTAATCCTAGAGTCATGAAATTAATGATTGGACAAACCTCCAATGGCCTTAATGTGTGGGATCTTCGTGAGGATCCATTCCACTTACACCCAAAAGTAATGAATCCTATAGTTTAAACCAATAATTACTACTTTGGAGCAATACCTAACAATATTTCAAGAATATTGAATAATTTTTCCTTCGTGAGATTCGAATTCGCGACATCTTGGGTGATAAATCCCTTGGTTGCTTTTTGAGTAAATTATCAATAGGTCATAATAGTTAAACTTAATTCACATTAAGATCTACTGAAAGTTAATTATAGTAAAATGTCACTAAAAATTGATAATTAGTGACTTTGTTTTGTCACAATTTTTATAAATTGTCTCTAACACTTACAATTACTGACATTTTTCTCTGACAGATTTTTGAAACTGTTACTAAAAGTTGGAAATTATGGATTTTTTTGTCACAATTTTTTTAAATTGTCGTTAAAATTTATAATTAGTGACTTTTTTGCAACAAATTTTTTAAACTGTCACTTAAAATTAACAATTAATGACTTTTTTAATAATGTTTGATAACAAAACGCAGTTAATTATCACAAAACTTATTAAACAATAAATCTACCTATTAAGACCTATACGAAAATCTCACTTGCTTTTTCCTACCACTAAACCAAACTCCTCCGAGTTAAATTGAATAGGTTATGATAATCAGGTCGACTTAATTTTGATATGATGATTTACACACACCAAAAAAAAAAAAAAAAAACCTGTAGTGTACCCTATGATTGAACCTTAATTTTTTATGTTTTTTTTGGTTATTTTAGATAGAATAATTTAATTTTAAAATAATATCGGTCATCATTTTATTAAAGATAAATATAAGTAAATAATCTAATTATGGACATAATAATAAAAATATTTTTCTGAGAGATATGAAAGACCCTAAGCCAGTAAGAAGAATCTTCTTTCAATTGCAAATCAATCAAACAATGGAGAAACAGTTTTATTCTCATGGAAGATGATTTGTAAAAAAATATATATTTATAATAAGCGTGAATAATATTTCTGTAATTATAAAGACAATAGAAGTGTTTGTCGAATTGATTGTCAAAAGATTTGATTTCTCTCAAGTTATCATCTTAATTTGAGAAAGTGTTTAAACTTGATAGGCTCATTTTGGGACCGATCTCAGTGATTTGAACTGTTTATTTTTAAAGACTCATTGAGTAGAGTATTTATATAAAAAATAAAGATAAAACATCGGTAGCTATATATTTGAAACATATTTGTTTTTAAAAAAAAAATGAATGACAAATTTAATTTTAAGAATAACCATTTATTTTTTTGTAATGCAAATTTGATTCAAACGTATAACTATCGAAGTCTGATATTTATTTTTTATATGAATATTCTACTCAATGATTTCTTTAAAATGAACGGTTCGCATCACTAAAATCAACTCTAAAATAGACCTATTAAATTTAAATATTCTCTCAAATTAAAATGATCAACTTGAGAGAAACCCAATGCATTGTTAAACTACAATTAGAACATCAAAAGCACACTAAAAACTCAAAACAACTTAAGGTTACCAAACAGCATGATTTGCTAGTCATTACAAAAGGTAAAAAGCCATAAGGTGGGGTTTGAGAAACACTCTTTTAATAACTCTCTTTTTTTCAATTCTATAAAAATGTATTTTGCTAAAAAAAAGTTAAACCACCTTGTTTAGTTTTGTTTTTATAATTTATTTTTTTATTTAAAAAAAAAAAATCTTTAACTAACACAACAAGAAATCGCACCTTTAGCGACTATTTTTGGCGACTAAACAATTTTTAGTACCCGAAAGTACATTTTTTGGCGACTAAAATTTAATTATGTCGGCATTGGTTCAAGATATTGCTACTAAAATATTTTAATCAATAAATATTACTTATTGGCAACTAAATTTAAATCTAGTCTGTAAAAACTCCACTTTCAGCGACTAAAAAGGAGATTGGTCGCTGTTAGTCCACATTTTAGGCTCCAAAAAAATCAAATTAATCAGCAATATTGGTTTTTCCCAACTAAAATTAAAATTAGCCGCCAAATAGGACTTTTGGTGAGTAATATTTTCGTCGCTGTTTAGTCACCGTTTGGCTACAAAAAAATTTAGTTGGCATATATATTCCTTTGCCGACAAATAGAGAAATTAGTCGCTAAAGGTTCAATTTTCAACCCACCAATTCCTTTATTTCCGTGCGCGCCCCTCTCTCTGTTATACAACACAACTTCACACTTTATAACACACACACACCGTCCTTCACCAAACCTCACAAAAAGTATCCCCCTCACCGTAGCCTACCGTACAGTTGACATTACGATAGCCACCGCACCCCGCACAAATCACCACCGTCATAGCCGCACATCGCAGGTTCTCTCTCTCTCTCTCTCTCTCTCTCTCACTCTTGCTTTCACTCACGGTCTGTCTGTGCGTCTCTCTCTCTGTCACTTGAGCTCTCTCACACAGTTGCTCTCTGTCTCTCTCTCCATCGGTCTCTCTCTCTTCTTTACTCTGCTTCCCCATCTTCTGACATTGTTGGTTTAGGGTTTATTCAAATTTGAATGTATGTGCCTCTAATTTATTAAAAATTTCAAAGATGATGTTTAATATGTGTGTGTGTGTGTATAATGCTTTGTATACGTATTGCAGGCGTCTCTCTCTCTCTCTCTCTCTCTCTCTCTCTCTCTCTCGCTCGAGCTCTCTCAGGCACAGTCTCTCTCTCTCACTCTCTCTCCCTTGCTCTATTTTCCCCTTTTCTGACATTGTTGCTTTAGGGTTTATTCAAAATTTAATGTTTGTGGCTGTAATTTATGATAAATTTCAAAGATGATGTGTAATATATGCAGGTGAATGTGTGTGTATATATAATGCTATGTGGATATATGCAGATGTTTAATATATAATGTATGTGGCCCTAATTTAATGTGTGTATATATAATGCTATGTCTAGATATGCAAGTGATTCAATCACTACAATTATTATCACTCAACAGCAGCTGGATCATTCAACCTGCACTACATAAGGTACCGAGTTTGTATCCTGAAATTTTTTATGAAGTGGTATTATTGTGTTTTAATAATATTTATTAAAACATGAAGGGGAAAAAAAAAAAAAAACCCCTTCTGGCCAAGGTTTTCTGTTTTCCTTATCAAATTGTTTGAACAAAAGCCTGTCATAAGAGCTATTTCTGTTTTGGCTCAATCATCATACAAGCTTCAAACTTCCACTATTGTATAAAATCGTAGTGAGCTACAACATGAAGCCCAGTATGTCCCACTATTGCATCAAGTCCATCTCTAATTGTGCTTGAACAGGGAAGGTGGTACAAGGAGATGAATTTAAAAACCTATTGTCATCCGTCACCGTACAGATGTCCCTTATGCCTCAACTTTAGAATATTATTATTCGATGAATTTCTAAATCAACACCTTGAAACTAATTGTGGTTTAACATTCTGCGAAATCAAACCCTTTTTGTGCTTCACTAGGGAAGCTAGTTTGATGAGATATGCTTAGAAACTTACTCTGGTCCTGGTCCTAGTTCATAGAGATGTCTCTTTTTACCTCTTGAATATAGAATCTCGTTACTGAACATCAGTGATAAAAGAAACACTAGAAGCACAAATTATAAAATTGAAAACAACAAAAGGAGCACCATCCATTTAAGCGTACATGTACATTCCCAAAACTTAAGTTTTCCAAATGACAACCTGAGTATTCAAGAATTACTTTCTAATGTAGAAAGTTTAGAAGTAGGAAGTTGATTGGTGATATACAGGAAGTAGAAATTAAATATAATTATAAAAAAATATATATAAAAAAAAGAAGAAGAGAGTTCCCATAAGAATGTAATGGATGATAAAATTGATATGCCGTCTTAAAACAAATCTGACATGCATGAAATAATATGGAAAGTAGCCAAAATATTCGATGTAAACCACATACAGGTAAACTGAGCAAATGGCCACAAGCTTAGCTTCCTCAAGAATAACCGACAATTATTGCAATGGCCAAATATACTTCTCAAGTTATGTGTCATTCTAAGCTCCCATGTTCACTAGATTACCGTAGCTTGTCTCTTATCAGTTCATGTACCTAATTTTCACATTTATGCCATAAAGAAAAATTGTGCTAGCCCAACATGGAATGTATTTCGAAAATATTTTCCATCTCTCTTAACATTTTCTTGATTGTTTGTATTGAGGCAAGTATAAATATACATAGTTTATCCTCTGGTGGTTTCTAGTTTGGGAAATTATTGCCCTTATTTGTGAAATTATCTAAAAGAAACAATTTAGGTTCAATTTATATTGCTATACTAATTTGTAACGTAGTTATGCCAAGTTACTACAAGATTTGTTTTCAAAACATTCAGGCATGAAACAAATTTGAATCGCATTGCTACGAGTAGTGTAAAATTTAGATTTAGATGTATCCAAAGTTTTTCATTCTGCTTTTACTAATGGATTGTTGAGTTCGTGAGGCACATTCTGTTTGCTTTGGATTCTCATAAATGTAATGGATATAAATTTTTATTATTATTAAATTTTGTATGTTTGGCCCAATTTTGTTTCCATCATTATTTATACTTCTTGAATATTTCTAACCGTAATTTTTCATCTATGTTTATGTTGGTTAGTGGTTTGGTATGGTTGGAAGAATTGGGCATTTGATTGATTATTATTGTGGTAAAATATGATTGTTAAATATGAAAACAATGAAAACATGATAAACACATAACAACATTTACATGGTTTGGTTATAAATCTCTGTCTATCAAGTTTCATTATGAATTAGAGATTACAATGAGTTGGTTCTTTCTCTCACCAACTATCTCACTAAATCTTACAATATTATAATAATCTTAGAATCTCAAAATAATCTTCTATATATACAAGGATTTAAAAGTAATAAACCAAGTCAACAATGACCTTTTTAGTAATGAGCATATGTTTGGTTATTTATGTTGAAGACATAAAAAATAAATGGAGATATTTGGTCTCCACATTGCTCATGTCTTGTATCATTCTTTTCATAAATTTTGCCAAATATAGTGCAAAAGTCTCATCTAACACTTGAAAGACAATACAAAGAGATTGATGCTCCATTATTAAAACAAAAATGATATTAAAGGCAAAATTGATGAAATAATGTTATTTTTATAATTATAAACTAAATTGATAGACATTTTAATTTTTATTAAATAATATAAATAGGATACATCATTATGTGTGTGTGTGTGTTTTTTTTTAAATAAATTTTGCTTGTATTTTCTTTATAATCCTACTTCACCCAAATTGTCATATTTTATGGACATCCTCAAAAGTCCTAGTCAGTCTTTCATTAGCTTGAGTTATGACATAAATTTTTAACTTATCACAATGTGGATTCTTTGTTGGTCCTTTTTCTTATCTTTGTTGGGTGTGCCTTGAGAATAATTTAGAACATTCATTTGGCATGGCAAATCTTACATAGAAGTGAATTTACTATTACCTAAAACTCCCATTTCACAAGATTTAAGGATTTCAAAGACAATAGATATAGAAGAGGTGGAGGACCTTGTGCCCTTTCTTCGTTTATATTTGTTAAAGAAACTTGCATACCAGCTTTCCTCTTTTTCCTCTTCACCACTTTCTACATTGTTGGCTTTTGTGTTTGAGTCTTCTTCACTCTCCACTATTGCGTGTATAAGAGGGAGAATGAAATGTCTTTTTTGTATGAGACCAAACCCTTGCAAACATCACATTTTTGTAAGTTTGCTTCTATAACAAAAGTAAGTTTGATTCTAGTGAACCATATTTGCTCCTAAGGAAAATTGTACAACTTCACCCACAGTGGAACAAGCATTTAAGCTTTGGTTGTTTACTATAATTCATAACCTTTGATGATGGCTTGATTGTTTCTTCTACTTACGATGATTGTGTTTGGTGAATTTTCTCATTCTTTTTTACCTCTTCTTGTTTACGTTGTACTTGTATAGTCCAAATAGTTAGTTGTTTGACCCTAATTTTTTAATACAATCCCTAAACCATGTGTTTCCAAATTTTAATATATGTTGCAAATAAGTGGAAACTAAAACTTTTGTCGGAAAAGATGTACAAGAGCTAGATGATGATAAAAGATACGCAATTCCATTGTTGAGTACTTTTGTTTATTTGCTTTCCATTCCTATATTAATCTTTGCTTGACTTGTAGGGTTCAAAAGATGGACAAAAGTTGGATGATGATAAAAGATAGGTTGAAAAATGAAGAGTACTAACAAGGTGTTAAGTCATTTATTGACTTTGCTACAAGGGATTTAGGCCCACACGATGACATTCGTTGTCCGTGTGTTGATTGCTTGAATGGCACAAAACATAGTCAACAAGTTGTATGGCTGCACTTGATTCGAAGAGGAATTGCGTGTTCTTATAGAACTTAGGTGCACCATAGAGAACATGTTCCATTATGTCATGATCAGCCTAGTGTGTCAAACGATGATGGTGAAAGATATGGTGCTGCCATTTTTGACATTGACGATAATTTGGGCGAGTTGCCTACTATGTTGGAAGAGATTTACATCAATGACCTCATGGATGATCATATCGACAAAGAACCTAATAGCTCGGAGAGAGAAAATTTACTGAAGTTCATTAGGTTGTTTGATGATGCTCGACGCAAAGTGTACCAGAGTGTGAAAAGTTTTCCGTGTTGTCCTTCGTTATTAAGATGCTTCATATTAAGCTGTACAATAAATGGAGCAACAAATCTTTCGATATGGTTATGCAAGTTTTCAAAGACATTCTCCCAAAGTGTGATGAAATTGTTCCATGGACTCTTTATGAAGCGAAAAAGTTCTTACGTAAATTAGGTTTGGGATACGAGGCCATTCATACACGTAATAATGATTGTATTTTGTTTTGGAAGGACAACGCAAAATTGGAGGATTGCCCTACATGTAAGGAGTCTAGATACAAGTTGAACAATGAGAGTGGTAAAAAGATTCTTCACAAAATATTGAGGTACTTTCCTTTGACACCAAGGTTGAAGAGATTGTACATGTCGAAAAAAACCACCGCAGATATGAGATGCCACAAAGAGAAGCGTGTGGATGATGGAACGTTAAGGCATCCAGCCGATAGTCAGGCATGGAAGGACTTTGATATGTAGCATCCTATGTTTTCTATGGAACCCCGGCATATAAGGTTAGGGCTTGCCACGGATGGTTTCAATCCGTTTGGAAATATGAGCACATCGTACAGCATATGGCCCGTACTCTTAATGCCTTACAATCTTCCCCCATGGAAGTGTATGAAAGAGCCATTTCTGATGATGTCAATGCTTATTCCCGGTCCATCCGCCCTTGGAAGAGACATCGATGTTTACTTGCAACCATTAGTAGAGGAGTGAATGAATTTGTGGGAGCATGGTGTGCAAACATATTATGCCTCAAACGGTCAAATATTTAAAATGCATGCAGCAGTCATATGGACCATTAATAACTTCCCCACATATGGTACCATGTCTGGTTAGAATAAAAAAGGTTACTTAGCTTGCCCTAATTGTAACATGGATGCATCATCTCAGCGTTTGCGAAGTAAGATAGGGTATATGGGTGCCCGCCGTCACTTGCCCAATAACCATATTTGGCGAAAAAGTAGCTCTTCAATGGTCAAAATGAGCATCGGTCCAAACCTATGGAGTTATCGGGAGAACAAATACTGCAGCAAATTGATTGGGGACATACAGGCCGTATGGAAAGCATCCAAACAACCGAAAAAGACAACGGAATGAAAATCCACCTTTTAATTAGACAAAAACAAGCATTATATTCAACCTATCCTATTGGAAAACGCTGAAACTTCAACACAACCTTGATGTCATGCAAATAGAGAAGAATATATGTGACAATCTGGTTGGGACACTATTGAGCATTGATGGCAAGAAAAACGACACGAATAAAGCATTAATGGGAGTTAGAGAAGAATACGCCTTAAACTTAGTCGAAAAAGGTCGTTTCGAGGGAAAAAATTCAAAACAACCCCCGAACCACCATGTGGCTCTCACAGAAAGATTTCCCATGACAAATAGGACTTGCAACAACTGCCAAAATGTAATCCGGACCCTTAGGTTGGGAGTTAGACCCGAATACGCCTTAAACTTACTCGAAAAGGGACGTTTCGAGGGAAAAAATTCAAAACAGCCTCCAAACCACCATGTAGCTCTCACAGACAACTTGCCTTTAACAAATAGGACTTGCGACAACTGACAAAATGTCATTTGGACCCGTAGGCTGGGAGTTAGAGCCGAATACACCTTAAACTTACTTGAAAAATGGCGTTTCGGGACCGAAAATTCAAAACAGCCCCTAAACCACTGTGTGGCTCTCACGGACAGCTTCCTTATAACAAATAGGACTTGTGACAACTGATGGAATGTAATCCGGACCCGTAGGTTGGGAGTTAAAGCCGAATACACCTTAAACTTAGTCAACAAAGGGCTTTCTGGGGGCGAAAATTCAAAACAGCCCCCGAATCACCGTGTAACTCTCACGAACAGCTTGCCTATGAAAATTACGATCTGTGACAATAGATGGAATGTAATTCAGACTCGTAGGTTGGGAGTTAGAGCCGAATACACCCTAAACTTAGTCGAAAAAGGGCTTTTCGAGGGCGAAAATTCATAGCAGCCCCCGAACTACCATGTGACTCTCACAGACAGCTTCCACATGACAAATAGGACTTGTGACAACTGACGGAATGTAATTCGGACCCGTAGGTTAGGAGTTAGAGCCGAATATGCCTTAAACTTACTCGAAAAAGGGCGTTACGAGGGCCAAAATTCAAAACAAGGCCGCCGAACCACCGTGTGGCTCTCACGGATATCTTCCCCATGAAAATTATGACCTGTGACAACTGACGAAATGTAATTCGGACCCATATGTTGGGAGTTAGAGCAGAATACGCCCTAAACTTAGTTAAAAAAGAGCTTTCTGGGGGGCAAAAATTCGAATCAACCCCCGAACCATCGTATAGCTCTCACGGACAGCTTTCCCTTGACAAATAGGAATTATGACACCTGATGGAATGTCATTCGGACTCGTAGGTTGGGAGTTTGAGCCGAATATACCTCAAACTTAATCAAAAAAAGGTATTCCGGGGGTGAAAATTCATAACATCCCCCGAACCACCATGTGTCTCTCACAGACAGCTTCCCCATGAAAAGTACGACCTGTGACAACTGACAGAATATAATTCGCACCCGTAGGTTGGGAGTTAAAGCTAAATACGTCCTAAACTTAGTCAAAAAAGAGCTTTCCGAGGGTGAAAATTCAAAACAGCCCCCGAAACACTATGTGGCTCTCACGGAGAGCTTTCCCTTGACAAATAAGACTTTTGACAACTAACGGAATGTTATTTGGACCCGTAGGTTGGGAGTTTGAGCCGAATACGCTTTAAACTTACTCGAAAAAGGGCATTCCAAGGGCAAAAATTCAAAACAATCCCCGAATCACTGTGTAGCTCTCATGGACAGCTCCCTCATGACAAATAGGACTTGTGACAACTGACGGAATGTAATTCGGACCCGTAGGTTGGGAGCTAGAGCCGAATACGCCTTAAACATAGTCGACAAAGGGCTTTCTGGAGGCTAAAATTCAAAACAGCCCCCGAACCACCGTGTAGCTCTCATGGACAGCTTTCCTTTGAAAAATAGAACTTGTGACAACTGATGGAATGTCATTCAGACTCGTAGATTGGGAGTTAGAGCCAAATACGCCTTAAACTTACTCGAAAAAGAGCGTTTCGGGACCGAAAATTCAAAACAACCCATGAACCACCGTGTGGCTCTCACGAACAGCTTTCCCATGACAAATAGAACTTGTGACAATTGACAGAATGTAATCTGGACCTGTAGGTTGGGAGTTAAAGCCGAATACGCCTTAAACTTACTCGGAAAAGGTGTTTCGGTGGTGAAAATTCTGAATAGCCCCGAACCACTATGTGGCTCTCACGAACAACTATGTGGCTCTCACGAACAACTTCCTCATGAAAATTACGACCTGTGACAACAGACAGAATGTAATTTGGACCCGTATGTTGGGAGTTAGAGCCGAATACATTTTAAACTTAGTCGGAAAAGGGCGTTTCGGGGGCAAAAATTCAAAACAGCTCCTGAACCATCGTGTGGCTCTCACAGACAGCTTCTCCATGATAAATAGGACTTGTGACAACTGACAGAATGTAATTCGGACCCGTAGGTTGGGAGTTAGAGCCAAATATGTCATAAACTTAGACGAAAAAGGGCGTTCTGGGGGCAAAAATTCAAAACAGCCGCCGAACCACCGTGTGGCTCCACGGGCAGCTTCCCCATGACAAATTAGACTTATAACAACTGACGGAATATAATTTGGACTCGTAGGTTGGGAGTTAGAGCCGAATACGCCCTAAACTTAGTCGAAAAAGGGCTTTCCAGGGGCGAAAATTCATAACAGCCCCCCAACCACTGTGTGGCTCTCATGGACAGTTTCCCTATGACAAATATGACTTATGAGAACTAACAGAATGTAATCCAGACCTGTAGGTTGGGAGTTACGCCTTAAACTTACTCGAAAAAAGGCGTTTCGGGAGCGAAAATTCCAAACAGCCCTCCGAACCACCATGTGGCTCTCACGAACAACTTCCCCATGACAATTACGACCTATTGCAATTGACGGAATGTAATTCAGACCCGTAGGTTGAGAGTTAGAGATGAATACGCCTTAAACTTAGTCGAAAAAGGGCATTCCGGGGACGAAAATTCTAAACAGTCCCCAAACCACTGTGTGGCTATCATGGATAGCTTCTCCATGACAAATAGGACTTATGACAACTGACGGAATGTATTTCAGACTCGTAGGTTGGGAGTTAGAGCCGAATACACTCTAAACTTAGTCGAAAAAGGGCGTTCCGATGGCAAAAATTCAAAACAGACCCCAAACCACCGTGTGGCTCTCACAGACAACTTTCCTATAACAAATAGGACTTGTGAAAACTGATGGAATGTAATTCAGACCCGTAGGTTGAGGGTTTGAGGCGAAAATGCCTTAAACTTAGTCAAAAAAGGGCGATCCGGGGACCGAAAATTCATAACAGCCCCCGAACCATCGTGTGGCTCTCACGGACAGTTTCCCATGACAACTAGGAGTTATCACAACTGACGAAATGTAATCCAGACCCGTAGGTTGGGAGTTAGAGCCGAATACGTCTTAAACTTACTCGAAAAATGGCGTTTCGAGGGCAAAAATTCAAAACAGGCCCCGAACCACCGTGTGGCTCTCACGGACAGCTTCCTCATGACAATTACAACCTGTGACAACTGACAGAATGTAATTAGGACCTGTAGGCTTGGAGTTTGAGCCGAAAACGCCTTACACTTAGTCGAAAAACTCGTAACACTTAATTTAAAGAGCGACAACTTTATGAAAATAACATCCACATATTCTAATAATTTCCTTTATATATTTATAAGATGAAACAATTACATATTAAATTGTTTGTGTAGTTGGTTGGAATAAATATTGCATGATACATATATATATATGCTTTTATTTTCAAAAATTCAAAACGGGCCCCAAACCACCGTGTGGCTCTCACGGACAACTTCCCCATGACAATTAGAACCTGTGACAACTGACAGAATGTAATTAGGACCCGTAGGCTTGAAGTTTGAGCCGAAAACGCCTTACACGTAGTCAAAAAACTCGTAACACTTAGTTTAAAGAGCGACAACTTTATGAAAATAGTATCCACATATTCTAATAATTGCCTTTATATATTTATAGGATGAAGCAATTACATATTAAATTGTTTGTGTAGTTGGTTGGAATAAATATTGCATGATACATATATATATATGCTTTTATTTCCAAGAAGACATTTCTCGATTGTTCTACCTTAAATGCATAGAACATGTTCCCTATGGCTAACTGAATTGATATTTTGTAATCAATTCTAATGTTTTTTTTTTTTTTTTCTTGTAGATAGCTTTGTTGCATGGACTTGTGGATGATCCATTTTGGTGTATGGAGAAGAAATTTCAATTTCGTATAGAACTAATATAATACTTTTGTCATCCTCAGCTTTTGTATAGTTCACTATTACTGATACAGAAAACTTTTGGCAATCAACAGACAATGACTGGCGTGGTACATAGATCACCTTCTGTCGTGGTACATATATGACCATTTGTCGGCGTATATATATGACCTTTTGTCATGGTCTATAGAAAAACTTTTGTCGTGGTACATAGATCACCTTTTATCGTGGTACATATATGACCTTTTGTCATGGTCTATGGAAAAACTTTTGTCGTGGTACATATATCACCTTTTGTCGTTGTACAGATTACAATGGTAATTTGTATCATGCCAAATGGTAATTTTGCTTGGTAGTAAATGTATTTTTTGTATACAGAGGGCTTTGATTTTTGTATGATTCTATATTTTCTATGAAATTATTATTTTAGTTTGGACAATAATTGGTTTGTATGGACTTTGACATTTAAAGTTCTTTATTTTTTGTATATAGATGCAGATTGTGGAATGATTGATAGTATATGTATCATTTTTTTATATATGTATTACAGGTTGCACGGAATATAGACAGGTTGTGGAGAAATTATAATTTGCGATAAAACATAATATCATGTTTTTGGCAACTAAACAATTAGTAGCTAAAAAGAAATTGGAAAAATAGTTTGGGTGGCTAAAAGTTTTGTAGCAAAAAAAAAAACATTTAATGGCCCTGTTTGGTAGAGCTGTGGGAAAGTGCTTATAGCTTATGCCTAAATAGTTTATAGCTTATAACTATGAACATAAGCTGATTTCTGACTTATAAATTAAGCATCTCCTGCCCCACTCAAAGAATAAGCTGATTTCTGACTTCCAAAAAGTTATAAGCTATGAGCTAAATCAAACACATCAAAACAGCTTAAATTAAGCTGAAAGCTGAAATAAGCAGCTTTTAAGCTGCACCAAACAGGCACAATGACTAAAAGTTTTGTAGCCAAAAGAAAAACAAAGCTTTGGTGACTAAAAATTTTGTTGCCAAAAGAAAATCAAACATTTGGCGACTAAAATATTTCGTAACTAAAAACAAAAGCTAAAAATTAAAAACACTTTTTCTAACTAAAAATTTAGTAGCCAAAAATGTGAGACTTTAGGCAACCAAATATTTAGTAGCCAAAACAAGAACTCTTTGCCGACTAAAATTTTAGTAGCAAAAAATGTGGGACTTTAGGCAACCAAATATTTTGTAGCCAAAACAAGAACTCTTTGCCGATTAAAATTTTAGTAGCTAAAAATGTGGGACTTTATGTCACGCCCCCAAAATATAATACAAATAACCGAACTCATAAGAGAAGTAAATATAATAGAATTCGTATATTTTCATATATCAGAGCTTGTGTTACAAAAGATGTTACATGCATTATACATTCATAAATGTTCATCCTGAATCTACAGCATGTAACACTAACTAATAACAACAAAATAAATGCCCTACAGGCTTACATCTTTCCAAGACATTACTTAGTTACAACAAAAGAGAGTCATAAGCTCTATACATATAAAACCCTAAGCTTGAATAAACATTTAAATACAAAATAACAAAATAGAGCCTCCAACTCCTAAGTCCTCCCAAGCACATCCTTGGAGGAAGCATGTCACCGGTACCTAAAAATGGTTTCCCAAGTAGGGTGAACTAAAGCCCAGTAGAAACAGTCTAAGACAATATATGAGAATTAACTAAGATATAAGTGTCAGATATATTCCATGTTTATGACAGATGTACATTCTTCACATGATCACACGATACCGACATTCACATCTAGATCCATTCCTATTTATCCATTTCAGATTAGTTCATTTCATTTCAACTCATAGACCACATTTATACTTTTCCAAATAACGCAACTGAGACTACAGCCCAGTGGTTTTCAATCAACATAACTATCACATAAACACCTCAATCTTGCCATTTTACGGAAATTTTGTCTGTGGGATCGGCACCCATATCTACATAAGATTTCGGG
Organism: Camellia granthamiana; assembly: GCA_036172215.1. Classification (NCBI taxonomy): domain Eukaryota; kingdom Viridiplantae; phylum Streptophyta; class Magnoliopsida; order Ericales; family Theaceae; genus Camellia; species Camellia granthamiana. The sequence goes on along the minus strand of CM069916.1, from coordinate 69,526,772 downwards.
ACTTTCACCCTGGACACTCTGGCTAACTTAATTTTCAATGGAGTCCATCCCCTATCTCTTTCCAAAACAGGGAGTACATCCCATTTCTCCTCCTAAAACATTATACATATACAATGTATTTACAAGTATCATTATATTCAATGACATTCAATTATACATATTCAATGCCCTAACATACCGTCATATTCAATGACATAATTAAGTGATTAGTTTCAATTCACCTAATCCTCATGTAATTTCTACAACAACATAGTTATCCTCCACCGATAGCCCAATACAGATATTTCTAAATAGATATACAATCTTTATACCAGATAATTCATCAAATTTCCATAGATAAGTGATTTAACAAATCCAACTACACCATTCATTCATACATCCCCTCCAATTTCACATTTTTCATATCAATCACATTATTTATACAAAATACTTATTAATTTAACACATATTAGGGCAAATTTTCCCCATTTTCCAAATATCAATCCAAAGGTTAAAATCTACCATTCTAACCCAAGATAACCCCATATTCATTTATAGACCACAACATAGAAATCCCACTTTCTAAATCATGAACCCAAACCCTAGGTTTTCTCTAAATACCCCAAATCTCACCATATATACATAACAACAAATAACTAGATTAAAACTCATAACAAAATATAGAATATCCCTACCTCAAGTGTAGAAGTCCAAAGGAGAAATGGTGGAACTTCAAAAGTGACGAAATCAAACTCTATTCGGATGAAATGGTAGCTCTTGAGATGCTCCAACTCTTTATCAAAGGGAGTAGGGTAGAGACACCCTTAGATCCTAGGAGATTTGTGGAGAGAAGTTGGTTTTTAGAGAGAGAAAGAGTCGATCTACGGTTTTTGAGTGAAAATATACAAAAATTCTACTGTGATTTGATATACGCGAAGCTCGCTCGAGCGAAGGAGTTGTCACTCGAGCGACCAGACACAATAAGTGACCTCACTCGAGCTCAAGAAGCGTCGCTCGAGCGCAAAATACACACCTTGAGAAGTTTTACAGACGCACACCGTTGCTCGAGCTCAAGAAGCCTCGCTCGAGCGAAGAACCCTACCCTTCCAGAATCTCTACAGCTTTGCAAAAATGTTGGGAGTTCACAAAGCTCGCTCGAGCGCAAGAAGCCTCGCTTGAGCGCAAGAAGCCAAAATCTGGGCAACAGGATTCTAGACCAACTATCAATCAACCTGTCCTAAACATGCCCAAGACATTTCAATACTCAAATAGGAAAGAAAAAAGAGGGAAAGAGACATGAATAACAATATTAAGCCACGAAATCCGAGTCCGGAATACAATGAAGATCGGGTCAAAACTGGAATTACTATACTTTCGGCGACTAAAAGTTTGGTCGCCGAAAATGTACTAATTTAATTTTATGTCCAACCTTTTGGCGACTAAAAATTTAGTCAGAGATTGAATACATTTGGCGACTAAAATAATTTTAGTCACTAATTACCTTTGCTGACAATTCTTCCACGACTACTTCTACGATCAAATAATTTAGTCACTGAAACTCTTCGGCGACTAAAAATTAACTTTTGGTGGCTAAAAAATTAGTCGCCAAAAGTGAAAATTCTTATAGTGTAATTTAGTGAATAAAATGTAAAAATAAAAAGAACTCATAATTTTTATGTGGATTTCCTCTTCTTTTTTATGTGAAAATAATTTTTGAAATTATTATTCTTTTGTTTATTTCATCAAATTAGTTTTTATGTTTTATTTTCATCAAATTATTTCGCAATGGAGGTTTGTTTGTTTTTTCTTTTTAACAAAATGACTATATGATATTTATTAATTTTTTCACTTTTTTGTAGTGCAACAAAGCAAGGGGAACGTTGTCATTTAATATATTAATTTTTTATTTTAATAGGCTTGAATTTTTAAAAACATATTTTTATTATTTTTATTTTTGCTCTTTTAGTTGAATGGGATGAGTTGTTGTTGCTTGACTTTTTAAGCAAAAGTGACAAGAAGTTTTTTCAATTTTTTGTAATGCATCCGAGTAAGGGTAAAATAGTCTTTTAATATATGAATTTTTTATTTTAATAGGCAAATTTTTCTTAAAACATTATTATTTTTCGGAGAAATTACACCAACAAAAAAAAAAAAGCTCTAGACGCTTTGTGAAAAAATAAATTCTTAATTTTTAATTTGTCAATTTAAATCTTAAATTTTTAATCTATTTTTAGTTTAAACCATCTGTCTATTTCTATGTAAATAAGATTGACAAAAAAAAATTATATTTTAATCATCAAACTCAAGAAAAAATAATATTTACATATTTTATGTATATTATATTAAATTTAATAACTAAAATACTCGATTCGTTTGGGATGTGGGTTTGGTTTTTTAGCTTTTTGAATTTTTGATTATTTTAGCTTGGGATTAAAAAGTCTCGTTTAGAACGAGTTTTTTTATTTTTTTTATTTTTATGAGAGAAAAAATAAAATAATTATGATTTGAATGTAACATTTTATCTTATTGACTTTTTAATTTATTTTATCTTTTTGTGACTATTTTAGTCTTTTAGTCCCAAAAATCCTCATGCCAAACGAGTGCACTCTTTTTATCAGTTTTACTTAACAAAAATAGATTAATAATTTAAATTGAAAACAAATTATAAGATCAAAATTTAAACTAATATAATTCAAAGTTCAAAATTTATTTCGTTTCAATAATCTGAGTTTTTTTTTTTTTTTTTCGTTATTTATTTATTTATTTATTTTTGCTCTTTTGGTTGCGTTCTAAACGAGCGGTGGCCAATTAAGCCTATTGTTTCTTGACTTTCTAACCAGAAGTGACAAATAAGTAGTTGTCAGATACGACACCACACACTGTTCAAAAAAAGATTGGACACCACACTAATTTAATGAAAAATGGCTAAGACGCCAGTGGGGGTCACTGGGGGTCATGGATGTAGGGGTGGGATTGGTCCCAAAAAAAAAATTTTTTTTTTTTTTTTTTCAACGGATGGGATGGTGCCACCTCACTGGGGGTCGACCCCCAGTGGGGGTCTGAAGCACGGTTGCTAATTTAATCTTGACTTAATCTTGACTTAGCAACATTGTAAATAAACTATTTATTAATTTATTTAAGTGACATCTCTGCTTTATTTTTTATACGTTTTTCATAATAATAAAAAAAAAAATCAATTTCTAAGCTTTTGTTTGAAATGTGAGTTGGTTTTTTAATTTTTTATTTTTTTGACCATTTTAGTTTGAGACTCGCAAGTCTCGTTTGAAATGAATTTTTTGACTTTTTAACTTTTATAAGAGAAAAAATAAAATGATTATGGTTTAGATGTAAAATTTTATTTTATTAACATTTTAACTTATTTTATTTTTTTATAACTAAAATAACCAAAAAAAATCATGCCAAACATATCCAACAATTATTGCCTTATAAACTGATTTGTAAGTCCATTTTTAACTCTTCAACAATTGTTTCATCTAAAGTAATTTATTTTAGTTTTTTACGAAAAGACATCCAAAAACCTAGAGCAAATAATTGACTTTTTTATATTAACTTTCTTTTACTTTTGGCTAAAAAGATATGCAAAAAATAGAATGAATAATCAACTTTTTTATATTAATTTTTTTACTTTTTGTTTAAAATTTTAACTTATCAAAATAGACCTTAATTCTAAATTTGAGTAAATAGTTTAATTTGATAGTTGGATTGCGCCTGTGCCATGAAGTTGTGAAGACTATGTGGATAAGGGAGGCAAATGGCAAGCCTCTCACTGAATGGCTTAGCCAAAATGCCAAACATAAAGCAATGTGTTTCCAAAATGTGCTTGGAATATTTGGTTCATTGTCATCTTGTGGCAAAGCTGATAGAAATCATAAAGTGTTTGATGATGTGGATATAAAGTCCAGTGAGAGCATGAATCAAATAACTCACTACGTTTTAGAAATTCATAAAGCCTTTAATTTTTCCTTCTCTACTAGGCAAAACAACTCCATACTAATTCACCGGAATCACCCCTTGTAGGAAAATTCAAGCTAAACGCAAATGGATGTGCAAAGAATCCCTCATGTAGAGCTGGGTATGGAAGGCTATGGAAGGCTGTTCATGGATAAAAAAGAAATGTGAATCCTTGGTTATTCTGGAAGCACCACAAAAATTTTAGGTTTTTGTGACAGCAAAATGCCGTCGTTAATACTCCTAATACTGTCTCAAAAATTTTTTAGCAGCAGCAAATAACTTTTAGCAACGGCAAAGGGGGGCCACAACAGAGGGCGTTGCAATTGTTGCCTTTTGCGACGGTATTTTACTGTCGCCTATAATATGTAAAAAATTGAGATCTTTTGTGACGGCACTATTTTACCGTCGCTAAAAGTTTTATTTGAGACGGTAAGAAATGCTGTTGTGAATTGTGGTTTTTTTTGCAACGACATGACCATTGTCGCCAATGATTCTAATGTTTTTTGCGACGGTGTGGTACCATCGCAAAAAATAAATAAATAAATAAAAATTAAAAAACCGCAATAAAATTAATAAAAATATTAAAATTACCTTTTTTTGCGACAGTGTGGTGCCGTCGCAAAATAAATAAATAAATAAATAAATATATTAAAATTACCTGTACTAAATGAAAAATAATTGAAAAAGAAACCAAAAAGTGCATAATAATATAAAAATTCCGTATAGAAATAACAATTTCTCAATAATAAAAATATTCTTGCATCCATAACTGCACATCAACAAAATTACCCCACTACATAATGTTCCATAATACGTATATAACGTTTAAAAACATAATGTTGTACATAATTCAAAATAACATAAACCAAAATTAAAAGTTTTCCTCATCATTCTCCGTGGGTAACAAAAACAAAAGTTAGTCGCATTTTTCACAGGCATGCATTCTACAAGAAGCAAACTCCTACTCGGGAAATATGTGAAAACAAAAAATAAAAATAATTAATGACAATATAATTATGTGTTAATATGTTAATTACAAAAAAATATAAAAATTTAACAATTATACAATTACAAAGATAATTAAGTAAATAATTTTGCCTAGACCGATATCCAGCTCTAACTCCCAAACTGAGAACCTGATTTGAGTCTTGTCTTCTCCCACAAGTCACTTGTGCCTAGGCGGTCGTGGTGTGCCAAGTTTCATGCTAATTCAACGCCGTTTGGTGATTTTGGGGCGTCAACACCTCGAATTCTATGTTTCTTAAGGAATTAGTTTGCCTAGACCGAAATCCGGTTATAACTCCCAAACCAGGAACTTGATTCGAATCCTGTCTTCTCCCACAAGTCTCTCGCACCAAGGCGGTTGTGTGTGCCAAGTTTTGTTGCTTATCCGACGCCGTTTAGTAATTTTTGGGGTATCAACATCTCGAATTCTAAGTTTCTTATGAAACTAGTTTGTTTAGAGTGAAATCTGACTCTAACTCCCAAACCGGGAACCCGATTCAAGTCTCATCTTCTCCCACAAGTCTCTCGTGCCTAGACGGTCATTTGTGCCAAGTTTCATGCTAATCCGACACCGTTTTGTGATTTTGGAGTGTCAACACCTCGAATTCTATGTTTCTTAAGGAACTAGTTTGCCTAGCGTGAAATCCGGCTCTAACTCCCAAACTAGAAACCTGATTTGAGTCACATCTTCTCCCACAAGTCTTTTGTGCCAAAGAGGTCGTGTGTGCCAAGTTTCGTGCTAATCCAACGCCGTTTGGTGTTTTTGGGGCATCAACAACTTGAATTTTAAGTTTCTTAAGAAACTAGTTTGTCTAGAGTGAAATCCGGCTCTAACTCCCAAATCGGGATCTCGATTCTAGTCCCGTCTTCTCCGACAAGTCTCTCGTGCCCAGCCGGTCATGTGTGCCAAGTTTTGTGCTACTCCGACGCCGTTTGGTGATTTTGGGACATCAACACCTCGAATTCTAAGTTTTTTAAGAAACTAGTTTGCCTAGCATGAAATTCGGCTCTAACTCCCAAACCAAGAACCTGATTCGGGTCCAATCTTCTCTCACAAGTCTCTTATGCCTAGGCAGTCGTGTGTGCCAAGTTTCGTGCTACTCCGACGCCGTTTGGTGATTTTGGGACGTTAACACCTCGAATTCTAAGTTTCTTAAGAAACTAATTTATCTAGAGTGAAATTCGGCTCTAACTCCCAAATCAGGAACCCAATCCGAGTCCCGTCTTCTCCAACAAGTCTCTTGTGCCTAGGCAGCCGTGCGTGCCATGTTTTGTGCTAATCTGACTCCGTTTGATGATTTTGGGATGTCAACACCTCGAATTCCGTATTTCTTAAGGAACTAGTTTGCCTATAGTGAAATCCGGCTCTAACTCCCAAACCGAGAACCCGATTCGAGTCCTGTTTTTTTCCATAAGTCTCTTGTGCCTAGGCGGTCGTGTGTGCCAAGTTTCGTGCTAATCCGACGCCGTTTGGTGATTTTGGGGCATCAACACCTCGAATTCTAAGTTTCTTAAGGAACTAGTTTGCCTAACTTAAAAACCGGATCCAACTCCCAAATCGGGAACCCGGTTCGAGTCCCGTCTTCTCTCACAAGTCTCTCGTGCCTAGGTGGTTGTGTGTGCCAAGTTTTGTGCTAATCCGATGTCATTTAGTTATTTTGGGGTGTCAACACCTCGAATTCTAAGTTTCTTAAGAAACTAGTTTTTCTAAAATGAAATTCGGCTCTAACTCCCAAACTGAGAACCCGATTCGAGTCCCGTCTTCTCCCACAAGTCTCTCATGCCTAGGTGGTTGTGTGTGCCAAGTTTCGTGCTACTCCGACGCCGTTTGGTGATTTTGGGGCGCCAACATCTCGAATTCTAAGTTTTTTAGGGAACTAGTTTGCCTAGCATGAAATCCGACTCTAACTCCCAAACCGAGAACCCGATTCAAGTCCCGTCTTCTCTCAAAAGTCTCTCATGGCTAGGCAGTCATTTGTGCCAAGTTTCGTACTACTCCGACGCCATTTGGTGATTTTGGGGTATTAACACTTCGAATTCTAAGTTTCTTAAGAAACTTGTTTGTCTAAAGTGAATCCTAGCTCTAACTCCCAAACCAGGAACCCAATTTGAGTCTCGTCTTCTCCTACAAGTCTCTCGTGCCTAGGCAGTCGTGTGTACCAAGTTTCATGCTAATCCAATGCCGTTTGGTATGTTGGGCCGTCAACACCTCGAATTCTAAATTTTTTAACGAACTAGTTTGCCTAGTGTGAAATCCGACTCTAACTCCCAAATTGGGAACCCGATTTGAGTCCCATCTTCTCCCATAAGTCTCTCCTGCCTAGGCGGTCGTGTGTGCCAAGTTTCTTGCTACTCCGACGCCATTTGATGATTTTGGGGCGTTAACACCTCGAATTTTAAGTTTCTTAAAAACTAGTTTGTCTAGAGTGAAATCTGGCTCAAACTCCCAAACTGGGAACCCGATTCGAGTCCTGTCTTCTCCCACAAGTCTCTCATGCCTAGACGGTCGTGTGTGTCAAGTTTTATGCTAATCCGACGCCATTTGGTGATTTTTGGGCGTTAACACCTCAAATTTTAAGTTTCTTAAGAAACTAGCTGGTCTATAGTGAAATCCGACTCTAACTCCCAAACCGGGAACCCGATTCGAGTCCCGTCTTCTCCCACAAGTCTCTTATACCTAGGCAGTCGTATATGCCAAGTTTCGTGCTAATCCGACGCCGTTTGGGGATTTTGGGTCGTCAACACTTCGAATTCTAAGTTTTTTAAGGAACTAGTTTGCCTAGTGTGAAATCCGACTCTAATTTCCAAACCAAAAACCCGATTTGAGTCTCGTCATCTCCCATAAGTCTCTCGTGCCTAAGAGGTCATGTGTGTCTAGTTTTGTGCTACTCTGACACCGTTTGGTGATTTTGGGGCATTAACACCTCGAATTCTAAGTTTCTTAAGAAACTAGTTTGTCTATAGTGAAATTTGTCTAGAGTAAAAAAATTAATTGAAAAAAAATAATTAAAAAAAAAATTTGTTAGTCAAATTTTTAATTTCTATTTAAAAACCAATGTAAACTCATTTTTTGAGTTGACAATTTTTCCTCAAATTTATAAACGAAGACAACCATTTATAAATCAAAAAAATTATCAAATAAGTTTTTATGACAGTTTTGTAAATTTTTGTACATATAAACTGAAAACTTAAAACGAAACAGGCCCTAAACATTGAATCCATAGCTCGTTTAGTAATTTTTTTATTTGCGATGGGGGGTATTGCCATTGTTGATAACCTATATTTGCAACAAGGGAAGGTTGCCATCGCACACAAAAAAAAAAAAAAAAAACTTATTTTTTTGCCAAAAACCTCCGTGTCCATTTTGCTACACAATGAAAGCTAGGAAGAGAGACAAACAGAAATGAGAGAGAAACAAGAGATGATCAACGATAGAGAGAGAGAGAGAGAGAGAGATGAACGAGAAAGATTATAGAGAGAGACATAAAAAGAGAGAGAAGAGAGATGAGCAAGAGAGACAGAGAGAGATGAGAGAGATAGAGAAGAGAGATGAGTGAAAGAGAGAGAGAGAGAGAGAGAGTGAGAGAAGAGAGATGAGCGAGAGACACAGAGAGAAAGAGAGACTGATTTCATTTTTGACTTTTTCCTCTTTCAACAACAATGGGCTTAGAGAAAGAGATGAGTGTGATTAAAAGAAATGAACGATTGATAGAGACGAGAGATAAGTGAGAAAGAGAGAGACACACACACACACACAGAGAAAAAAAAAGAGAGAGAGAGAGAGAAACAAGATGGGCGAGAGATAGATAAAGAGAGAGAGAAAGATAGAGAAAGACAACAAAAAGATATGAACAAAAGATATAGAGAGAGAAGAAAGATAAGTAAAAGAGATAGAGAGCGAAGAGATATGAGAAAGCCAAAGAGAAGAATGATGAGTGAGAAACAGAGAGACACAAAGAGAGAGAGAGAGAGAGAAAAAAAAAAAGAGAGAGAGAGAAACAAGATAAGCGAGAGAGAGAGAGAGAGAGAGAGAGAAAGCAAAAAGAGATGAACAAGAGATATAGAGAGAGACATAGAGAGAGAGTGAGAGAGAGAGAGAGAAAAAAAAGATGGGCAAGAAAGATAGAGAGTGGAGAGAGATGAGAGAGCCAAAGAGAAGAGTGATGAGTGAGAGAGAAATGAGAGATAAAGACAGAGAGAGAGAGAGAGAAGAGCGAGAGACACAGAGAAAGAGAGAGGCCCATTTCATTTTTGACTTTCTTGTCTTTCAACAAGTGATTAAGAAAAATAAGAGATGAGCGATTGAATAAGAGAGAAAGAGAGAGAGAGAGAGAGAGGGAGAAAGAGAGAAAAAAGAGATCGATAAATTGAGAGGGAGATTAGTAAATTGAGAAGAGATGAGGGAGAGAGTAAGCAACGCAAGCACAGTGTGGGAGGAGGGGGAGAGCGAGAGAGAGAGAGAGAGAGAGAGAGACAAACAGACAGACAGACAAACAAAAAGTGATGAGTGAGAGAGAGAGAAAGAGAAAGAGAAGAGAGATAAGAGAGAGATAGAGAGACAGGAAGATGAAAAAATGAGTGAAACACTACAAAAATTTCAATTTTTTTAATGCATCACTAATACTTCTAATGTCGTCTCATCAAAACAATCTCGTTTTTTCTTCTTTTTTTTTCTTTTTTTTGCGACGACATCTATTACTGTCACAAAAACTCTCTTATTTGCAACTGCAGTTCATGTCGTCACAAAAAACAGCTTCATTTGTGACAACATAGGTTACCGTCGCAAAAAATGCGCATTATGTGCGACAGCAGTTGTTACCATCACAAAAGGTTGCTTTTTTGTGACAGGAAGGGGTGTTGTCGCTAAAAACCCATTTATTGGAGACGACAAATGATGCCGCCGCAAATGCTTCCATGTTATAAAGCCCCTTTTCTTGTAGTGAAGATTGACAATGAACCAGTCTGGAGGTGGAAATTTGGGCTATATATCATGGCCTCGCAATCATTCTTGAGAAAAGCTAGACTAATATGGAAATTGAAGCGGATTGTAATTAGGCAATTGAGCTAATCCAAAATGAAGACAACAGACTTGCACATTTAAAGCACTCATCGAAGACTCCAAGTTCTTACTTGGCCGAACAAGATGTAATCTCAAGAATGTGTACACCGTGAAACTAACAAATGAGCTGATGCCTTACCAAACACAGGAGCGGAGCAAATTGAAGACCTAGTCGTAATGGAAGACCCACCTGATAAAATCAGGATACTTCTTCTAGCATAAATGGTTCAAACTATGTATGAGAGGATATAGCCTCTCTTGTTTTTGTTTTAAATTCCGAAGTAGCAAGAAAGAAAAAAAGAATGAACTACTCCAGTCTGTTCATCAAATTTCCATCAAAATCCTTTTAAAATTTTTTCTCTTATCCCAAAATTCTTCTCCAACACTTCATTTTCTTAAATTTTCATTAAATTTAAATTTGATAAGTTCTCAATTTGATATTAAAAAAAAAATGACTCTTCCTTAATTTGATGAACATTTAATAAAAGGGTTAAAAATATTTTAAATTAGTTTTTATCAAATTTAAATTGATAACCAAAAATAAAAAATATAAAAATGAAGGATCGAAAATGATTTAAGTTGTGGCCAAAGGAGTCCTAAAATACAGGCATTAATAGTATTTATGCTAAATTTATCAATACCTCTATTGAGAGACACATTTATGCTCAGTTAGACTACAACTTTTTTTTAGGCACTTTTTTTTTTTTGGTTATTTAATTAAAAAATATATTTTAACTGTTGCCTTTGAGCTTATTTAGCTGATGAATGGGAAAAAAAGAATAAATAAATAAACAAGATTTATCTTTGTGTTAAATATAAAAAGTAGGGCACTCAATCCATAAATCTAATTTTGAAGTTTGTTTGCCTAAAGTCCCCACTCTAAAATATTTTGTCCATAAGAACAAGGTCCTATAAAATGACCAAATTATCCATCTATATAGCGTACACTCTGGAAACCGAACATACCAAACTGTATTCACTCACCAAACCCTCCTTTCTCTCTCTCTCTCTCTCTCTCTCTCTCTCTCTCCTCTTCAACTTTCTCTCGGGAAATTCTATTTCCACACACCTAATTAACTCAAGGGACACACTTAATGAATTTTTAATTTAATGACAATTATATCCTAATTTAAAATGACTATAATAGATGTCACGACCCAAACCCGCCCATATAGGTTCAATGCCGTAACCGGCCAGTAATCCTGGGATTACCAAAGGCCTCTGAACAGATTAACACATGATAGGGAGTTGCGGAAGTAGATATATAAAATATACATAGCCCATTGAGCTGTGCAGACATATATGAGACAAAAATTTAAAACTTATATATAAGATCACACCCACATCAACAATCGTACATACAGACAACTAAAAGGTTTGTTTGAACTTAACAAAAGAAATACAAAAGTTCTTCAATATAGGTCACAAAACATGACTGACCACTACAGCGGGAACCTCCTCAGGAAGTACTGTGGCTGGTTGACAAAACAGAACTCCAGGCCATTAATTATGGGCCTGGTCACGCGTCTCGTCACCTACATACATAAATATTACAATGAGCTAGAGCCCAGTAAATAATAACAGAGTTAAATGAATGATGTCTCATATCCGATTCGGAAAACAAATTCATATTTATTTCAGAAACAGAAGCAGATTCATTTTTATATTCTTGTTTAAATCACATACAGAAATCAGAGTTTCCTGCTTAATTATGTGTGGTACATTTATTAGCGCTAACAGAACAAATACAGAATAGATACAGTGCAGATAATAGTTACGAATAACCAATTCTATAAAGGAACCTCTGGATCTGGGTAACAGATAACAGATATGCTGAGCTCCATGATGGAGCCTCCGGTACGAGTAATAGATTCCAAACATATTAAGTTCCATAAATGAACCTTCGATACTGGGTAACAGCTAACAGATATCACACGATGCTAAGGATGCCACAATTACATTTCAGAAATTGGACAATCATTCATTGACTAGAACATAGCATTTCAGAGAACAGATCTTATTTCATTATACAGAAAATAAATAAAGTTGAACATAGTTTTACTAAGGTATTACTCACAGTTGGCTCCAAAGCAGACAGATATGGCAGACAGATCAAATAACTTACAGCGCGTGACCTACACACACACATAACAGATACACACTAAAACACAAGCTCAAAAGGTACGTAACTCATTTCATTTCTATTTTGGTGTGCTTCCAATCTTTATCCTCATTAGGGCTTAAGAATGCCTAAGATGCAATGAGGATGCTAAAATATATTTTAGAACATTTAGTCAAATTTTCAAAATAGGGCAGTCCATTCGCGCGCAACTTCTACCGCTCGAACAGTCTGTAAAGTTTGCAAAAGTACTGGTTGCTTGATTTTTTCCGCTCGATGGACGCTCGACGGTCGCTCAAGCACAAGACTGATTAAAAAGGGTCTTCGCTCAAGTGCAACTTCGGTCGCTCGAGCGGTCTGCAAAAGTTTGTAAAACTTCTGAGAGCTCTCATTATTCACTCGAGCGCATACTCCACCACTCGAGTGGAGGGTGCGAATTCTAGAATTTCCATATTGCACTCCCAAGTCTAAACTCAAATTCAAAGCCTTAAAACGCAACCTTTGGGCCTCCAAAACTTGAAAAAATATGTCTAAACTTGTACAACATCAAGAATTAAGGATCACTTTACAAAATCAAATCCTAAGAGTAAGTCAATTATTCCAAATTCAACTTGAAACTTCAAGAACATTGTAACAACCCCGACCTATGATTAACCGATAAACCATGATTAATTATGCCTAATGAGTAATTAAGATGAAATTCTGAATTAATTGCTTGTGTGTTGCATTATTTGTGTTTCTATCTATTTATCGTAGAAATATATGTTTGTGTTTCTATTTTGTTCTGGGAATTAAAGGCCTTATCGGCATCCAATCATGAAATTGATTTGATTTCTATGTTATTTGAGATTTTTAGAATTTTATGGTAGGTTTCATTAAAATTCAATTTGGAATGAATAAATTAGAATAATTAATGTCCATTTGATTAGCTTTAATTAAACTCCCTAATCAAACCTATATAAGACTTTTATATGCCTCAACTCATCTTTTTTCTTCATCATATCTTTGAGCCTACACAATCTAGCAAAACGTGAGAGAGAAAAAGAAAGAGAGAGAGTGAGAAAGAGAGGGAGAGAGAGGAAGAAGAGACCAAGAGTGGTGTGAGATCAAACTTGAGATTAGGAAGGAATTTGCTAGAGAATTAAGGGAATTGGCTTGGAAGCTTAAAAATATAGCAAGCTAGAGCCTTAATCAAGAGTGAGGTAAGGATTTAAGCCTTTCCTTGTGTAATTGAGACATAATACATTAATTCAATAGGAATTAACACAAGAATTAAGCTAAGGAAGGAGAATTAAGAAGATTACCATACATGTATGCAAATTCTCTTGCATTTAGAGTTAGATTTGAAGAATTCTCACATGCATGCATTGATCATAGCTTGGTTTTGGAAAGTCATCAAGTTTCATACCATTTTACCTTGTTTGATCATGTTTTGAAAGCTTTGAAGTCAAGAAATTATACGCATGTTATGTTTCCAACATTTCAAATTTAAGTGTGCATAATTGGCAAGCTTTTGAGCCTTGATTTCATGGAATGATGTTTAATTCTCAATGTTTTACAAGTTTACACATGTTTTCTTAAGCTTTTAGTTCAAAAAGATGTGTTTTGTAGCTTTGAAATTGGGTTTTGAACTTGGAAGAACAATCTGAAAATTCTAGATTTTGCCTCTCCGCTTGAGCGATAGAACCTGTGCTTGAGCGACTGCGCATATTTTTGTACTTCCGCTCAAGTGACCAAAAGTTGGCTCAAGCATAAAATGCATGCTCCCAAGAGTTTACATGTTTTGTAGACCGCTCGAGCGACAAGAGTTGCGCTCGAGCAAGGACCTCGGTCTCACGCTTGAGCGACCATCGAGCGAAAAAAATCAAGCAACCAGTACTTTTGCATAGTTTATAGACCGCTCAAGTGAAGGAAGTTGAGCTCGAGCGACCACTCACATTTTTGAACCTCCGCTTGAGTGAAGGAAGTTGTTCTCAAGCAAGGACTCTATTTTTGGCAAATCAGACCAAGTGTTTTCAAGTGCATTATGGCATCCTCATTGCATCCTAGGCATTCCTAGGCCTTAATTAAGACATAGTAATGAGGACAAAGACTTAGAAACACACTAAAAACAAGGCAAATTAAGTCAAGTGTTTTCGAGTATGTGTTTCAGCGTGCATCCGTTATCTGTTTGTATAGGTCACGCCCCATAAGCTGTTTGATCTGTCTGTCTGTCTTTGGAGCCAACTGTGAGTAATAACTTTGTAAAGCTATTTTTAATTATAAGTATTTTTTTTGAATGATATAAGATGATCTGTGTCATGACCCGAACCCGCCCCCAAAGGTTAAGGACATAACCGGCCAGTAATCATGAGATTACCTATGGCCTCAAACCAAACTGGCCGTAACTCGTTAGAGTAAATGGGCCAAACGGAAGCAAAATTTAAACTTTGTCCATAGAGCCGTGATTACATGGCACATCGTAACAAACCATACATATATGCGTTAACAACTCACACCAAAATATGTACTAACATAAAGCTCTATACATACAGGATCTATCAAGTCTAAGTCAACCCATGAAAACTATACAACAGATTCAAAGTCTTCGCCAACATGACAAAATATAAATACATAACAAAAGGCGAAGACGAGTCTCGTGCGTGAGACGCAAGGGCTGACTCTTCAAAACCTTGGTTGTTTCACACAGACTTCACTGAGGCTGGGTCTAGACCTCTCTTGGCTCACCTACAAACACATGAATGAGCGTGAGCGAAAGCCCAGTGAATAATATCAATTAAATAAGATACAATGGAACAATATACATCAGACGGCCTTAGGCCCAATTCGTATTTCTATCTAGTATATAATAGATATAGATCAAGTGACTGTGGTCCCAAACCCATCGGACGGCCTCGAGCCCAATCTATTCATGTCAAACTAGCCTTTGGCCCATTTGTCTTTCATTCATGTCAGACTGGCCTCTGGCCCATTCATTCTTTCATTCAGATCATACTGGCCTCTGGCCCATTCCTTCATTCATGTCAGACTGGCCTTTGGCCTATTCATACTTTCATGTCAAACTGGCCTTCGGCCCATTCATTCATTTATGTCAAACTGGCCTTTGGCCCATTCATACTTCATGTCAAACTGGCCTTCGGCCCATTCATTCATTTATGTCAAACTGGTCTTTGGCCCATTCATACTTCATATCAAACTGGCCTTCGGCCCATTCATTGCAAACATTGTCCACCATTTAAATTAACGGACTTATAAGACTTACATAAAAGTAAGCAATTAGACAAACAACATACTTCAAATATCTTTGTTAAGATATTACTCACAGTGATCGGTTGGTTGATTTTCCCTGGAGCTTGACCCTACACATCACATAATACATATGGGTCACAAATGATTCAATCCGTTCCTTAATTCATATATTCCTCTTTAGGCTTCATTCTTATCTCTTTAACTCAAATACAATGCTCAATGCATGCCTAAGAGTGCTTAGAAGTGAAAGAAAACGGAAAATGAAATACAGAATGCACTTTCAAAATTTTCAGAAACAGGGCCCCTGCTCGAGCGCGGACTTCCCCGCTCGAGCGGACCCATAAGGTCTTCCAAAGTACTGGATGCATCAAATTTACGCTCGAGCGTGAAGTCGAGCGCTCGAGCTGAAGGTCTGTCTACATAGCTTCTCGCTCGAGCGTGAACTTCCTCGCTCGAGCGGACACCTTGTCTGCAAAATATACGGGGAGCACGAATTTCACGCTCGAGCGGCGGTTATCCCGCTCGAGCGGACATCAAATTTTTTGGAAAATCCAGAACATGTTCTTGAGCTTCAACTTGATATTCAAAGGCTCTAAATGCATGCTTTTGGCTCAAACTTTACATATACATGTGCTAACATGGTACCAACACCAAATTACAACATTATGAGGCTCAATTCCATGAATTACCCACATGCATGTTCCAAATTATCCCAAACTCATCACCAACATGCTAAATTCAAACATTCAAAACTCATACCTCCATGATTTGCACATGTATGTGAGAGATACTCATTATTCCCAACTTAATTGGTGAAGAGATGATCAAAAACATGGATTTCAACCAAAATTCAACATGGATTACACACTTTATGCTCAAACATGGAAATTTATAGCAATTTCTTACATGCATGTGTTCTATGACTTCCAATTCAACAAAACCAACTCAATTTCATCACAATCAATTTAATTCATGCTCTTGATCATTATTCAACCTTGAATTCACAAAATTACAAGTTAACATCCATGAATTTACTTACCTAGAGGTTCAGTTCTTCACAATTTCTAGTTGAATCTCCAAGTTATTCAAGTTCCTTGCTCAAATCTCTAATTGCTTCCCTCTCTCTCTCTCTCTAGCCGACCATCTCTCTTTTCTTAGAGATGAAATTAGCCAAATATTGAACAAAAGAGATGGATTGAACATATAATGGCCTTTATAAAGCTCCCTCTCAAATACATTATTTTAATGTTAAATAATTGAGCACTTACCATTAAATTAAATCAACTTAATCTGATCCAAATCAATTTTCAATTAAATTTCGCCATAGGTTCTAAAAATTATGCCAATCACAATGGCGTAATCAATTTCGGTTTCTGTGGCCAATAGGGCCTTCAATTTAATTTCCAAAACAGATAATCAAACAGATATTCCTACGGTGAACAGATAGAAAGTCAAAACCACATATCTTCACATAATGGCACACAAAATCATATCAAACACATAATCATATTCATAATAAGGACCAATTAACATACTACGGAACAGGGATATCACAATCTGTTTTCTGAAATATTATTTTCTGCACGAATGAATGGTTATCTAATATTTCTAAAATGTAGTCATGGCATTCTTAGTTTCATATGACATCTGTTATCTATTCTGTTATGTCCCAATTATGGGCCAACTGTACATCTCATGAGCCAACTGTTATGGATATTTCTATATACGTCTCATTTATGGGCCAATTATACGTCTCATGAGTCAACTGTACCGTCTCTGTGTACGTGAGTCAACTGTATGCCTTAATGGCTGTCCCTTTTTAGGTCAACTGTTTCTGCTAGTGTTAATGGATGTAACACGTATGATTAACTGTAAATTCTGATTATGAGTATGACTTTGAATCTGTTTCTGTTATGAACTCTAATTTCTAAACATGATTATGAATTCATTTCTAACAACTTCTGAATTCTGTTTCTGTAACGGTTATGGACAATATTTAATGAAACCTTTACCTTGTTATTATTCACTGAGCTTCCGATCATTGTATTATTTATGTATGTAGGTGATCAGGCGAGTGGCCAGGCTCAATGATGATCGCCTGGAATTCCGTTTTTGTTGGCCACCCTTTATGCCTCGCGAGGAGGTTCCAAATTAAGTGAAGTCATGTGGTCATGTTTTGTGAATGCATAAGACTTGTTTTCTTTTGGTATATGTGCAAGTTTTCTGTTTATCTGTACATTGGGCTAAGTCCCCTTCTTGACTTTATCTGTGTAAATGGGTAACGCAAAACTACTGTATTTATGACGTCACACGTATGTATATAAAGTTCTTTGAAAATTTTGTCCCATGTACATCAGCATAACTCAATGGACTATGTATGTTTATATATTTGCTTCCGCAGCCCCTTAATATGTGATAAACTGTTCTGAGACCTTTGGTAATTCAAGGATTACTGGCCGATTACAACGCTAAACCTACAAGGGTGTGTTTAGGTCGTGACAAACATGATTTGCATGCAATGATATGAGCTTCAACTTTCCAAAACGTGATGAATACAAATGTTGGTACAAAAACATGTTGAATTCTTAAACTAAAACCGAAATATGGATATGCATGGGACAAACTTAGACAAAATGCTCTAATTGCAATGCAATGCACATGCATGTATGTATACTCTTCTTGTCTACTCCATTAAGGTTAATTCTTGCCTCAATTTACTTAATTCTCTTGAATATATGTGTCAAGTACCCCAATTACACAACTAAAAGCTTGATTTTTTACCTTAGGTGCTCAATTATGGCTTAGATATTTTGAGTTCGCAAGTCAATTCTTCACTTTCTCCTCCAATTCTCACACTTGGATGTAGTTTCTTCGTCTCATTGTCTCTCTCTCACATTTTGTGGGCTCAAATTGATGAAGATGAGGTGACTCTGAAGTGGTGTATAAGCCTTATATAGGCTTGATTAGGGAATTTAATTAACTAGGCTTACCACTAATCTAATGGCCATTATTTTATTCTAATTAATACGTTCCGAATCGAATTTCAATTAAACCCACCATAAAATGCTAAAAAAATTCTAAATAACACATAAACTAAGTCAGTTTCATGATCAAATGCCATTAAGGTCGTCAATTCGCAGAACAGAACAGAAACAGCCAAATATTTCTACCACAGACAGATATAAACACAAATAATGCAACTCACATGCAATTAAATTAGAATTTCTTCTTAATTACTTATTAGGCATCCTTAAGCGTGGTTTAACAGTTAATCACAACTCGGGGTTGTTACAGTCTTCCCCCCTTAAAGAGTTTGGTCCTCCAAACTCGAATTACCTTCAATTTGGTAGAATATCGGATCCAAAGTGAACAAGCCAGGGTATCTTTTCATCATATCCTCTTCAATTTCTCATGTTGCATACGTCCCTCCATGATTTTGCCAATCCACTTTCACCAATGAAATTTCTTTGTTCCTCAATCTTTTGATTCGACAATTCACAATCTGAATTAGTTTCTCTTCACATATGAGTAGTCATCCTTAAAAACTACGTGTGTTGGCTCAATAACATGTAATGGGTCCCTCAAATAGTCTCGGAGCATTGGAACGTGCAAAACATTGTGCATATGTTCCATGACTAGCAGTAAGGCTACCCGATACGTCACTGGGTTGATTTTCTCAAGGATTTCATATGGCCCAACATATCTTGGTGCCAACTTGCCCTTTACACCAAACCGTGTTTGCCCTTTCATAGGAGTTACTTTGATAAACACGTGATTGCCGACTTCATATTCTCTATCTCTTCTTCGAACATCCGCATAACTCTTTTGGCAACTTTGTGCATTTTTCATTCTCTGTTGAATCAGTTTCACTTTCTCAATTGTTTCTTGCACAAGTTCTGGTCCCAACAAAGGTTTGTCACCAACCTCGGCCCAACAGATCGGAGAACAACATGTTCTACCATACAAAGCTTCATAAGGAGTCATACCAATATTCGAATGATAACTGTTGTTATACACGAACTCTGCTAGTGGTAGATAAGTTTCCTAATTCCCTTGGAAATCTAGGGCACACATTCTGAGCATATCCTCTAAAGTCTGTATCATTCTTTTTGATTGGCCATCTGTCTGTAGGTGATAGGCACTGCTTCATATGAGCTCGGTTCCCAAAGCCTATTGCAAACTTTGCCAGAATCTTGAAGTGAACTTAGGACCTCTATCAAATACAATAGACACTGACACACCATGCAATCTCACAATCTCATTCACACACATGTTAGCTAATTTGTCCGCATTATAAAAAGTTTTAACAGGCAAAAAATGGGCAAACTTAGTTAAACGGTCAACAATAACCCAGATAGAGTCCATACCTCGAGAGGAACGAGGCAGTCCAACAATGAAATCCATCGTGATGTGCTCTTATTTCCATTTTGGTATTGGAAGCAGTTGTAGTAAACCAGCAGGTCGTTGATGTTCAGCTTTAACTTGTTGACAATGCAAGCATCTAGCCACAAAATCAACAATGTTCTTCTTCATTCCTGGCCACCAAAAATTTTGTTTCAAGTCATGGTACATCTTCGTATTCCCCAGATGCATAGCAAATTTAGAATTGTGAGCTTCAGTCATAACACGTTTCCTCAAGTCAAAACAATCTGATACACAAAGTCTATTCTAAAATTTCAACACATTATTATCAAGCACAAATCTTGGTCTCGGTTTTGAGTCACTCTCGGTTTTGAGTCACTCTCATCAACAATTTTCTTCAAGAACTCATCTTCAAGTTGTTTCTCTCTAATTTCTTCAATGATTGGAGGATGAGCAGAAATGGCAACTAAGACTCCACCTTGTTCATGCACCACAATTTCGATTCTATCTCTTTCCAAGTCACATAACAGTTCTTTTCGAATGGTGAGCAAACATGACAAATTGGCAATGGATTTTCAGCTCAAAGCATTTACAACCGTATTTGCCATTCCTAGATGATACAGTATCTGCAAATCATAGTCTTTTATTAATTCAAGCCATCTTCTCTGTCTCATGTTCAGTTCTTTTTAGGTGAAGAAATATTTGAGGCTTTTATGATCACTGTACACTTCATAAGTCACACCATACAGGTAGTGTCGCCAAATTTTCAATGCAAACACCACAGCAGCTAATTCAAGGTCATGGGTCGCATAATTCTTTTCATGTGGGCAGAGTTGCCAAGAAGCATAAGCAATGACCCTTTCGTTCTGCATTAATACACATCCCAAGCCCTTGTACAAAACGTCACTATAAATTTGAAACCCATCAGTACCATTTAGCAAGGTCAAAATTGGTGCAGTTACTAACCTGGTCTTTAACTCTTGGAAGGCAAACTCCCTTTGATTAGTCTAATCAAATGGTGTAGTTTTCTATGTCAATTGAGTGAGTGGCAAAGCAAGTTTGGAAAAATCTTTCACAAATCTACGATAATAGCCTGCAAGCCCTAGAAAACTTCGAACTTCTAATACATTGGTTAGTCTATGCTAGTCCACAATAGCTTCAATTTTCTATGGGTCAACAGAGATACCATTCTTGTTGATTACATGCCCCAAAAATGCTACATTGTTAAGCCAGAATTCACATTTGGACAGTTTTGCATACAATTTTTTTTCTCTCAAAATTTGTAAGGCAGTTCTCAAATAATTTTCATATTCTTCCCTGCTTTTGAAGTAAATCAGAATATCATCAATAAATACAACTATGAATTTATCAAGAAATTGTTTGAAAACCCTATTTATCAGGTCCATAAAGGCTGCAAGTGCATTATTTACCCTAAATTGCATCACTAGAAATTCATAGTGCCCATATCTAGTTCTGAACGCAGTTTTCTCTACATCTTCTGCCTTGACTTTTAACTGGTGGTACCCAGATCTAAGGTTAATCTTAGAGAACACTTGTGCTCCCTGAAGTTAGTCAAACAGATCTTCTATTCGAGGTAGTGGGCATTTGTTCTTCACGGTTACTTTGTTCAATTCACAGTAGTCTATGCACAACCTTAAAGACCCATTATTCTTCTTAACAAACAAAATTGGAGCACCCCAATGTAAAGTGCTCAGATGAATAAATTTCTTGTCTAGCAAGTCTTGTAATTGAGTTTTCAATTCTCTTAATTCGAAGGTTGACATTCGGTATGGGGTTTTTAAAATTGGTTGTGTTCCGGGTACAACGTCTATAGAAAATTCAATTTCTCTATCAATCAAATCTCCGGGTAGTTCATTAGGAAATACATCAGGAAACTCGTTAACTACAGGGATGTTCTCAAAATTAGCATTATCAGCATTTATAATCAAAACACAGCATAGGTAACCTCAATACTCATTTCGCAACAATTTATTGGCTTTCATAACAGAGATCAAATACGGTGGAGGAACTACCCCATTCCCAGCAAACACAAATTTAGGTAACCTTGGAGGTCAAAACACAACAGATTTATTCACACAATCAATAATAGCATAATACTTAGTCAACCGATCCATGCCCAATGTACAATCAAAATGATCAATGCTCAAAGGCGGCAAATCAACGTATCATGTCATATCACCAATCATTATATCACATGCCAGATAAACATATGCACATATGATAGAACCTCTAGATGGTGTAGACATAGATAGTAAACAGTTCATAGGCTCTAAAGGTCTAGTTAATTTTCGAGAAAATGCATGCGATACAAATGAATGGGCAGAACCGAAATCAATCAACACATATGCATTTTGGGCACAGATGGGAGTTATACCTGATACCATAGCTTCAGTTCTACATATCACTAGGCACTAGTGCGAGAACTCGACCTTGCCTTACAGTTTCTCTTCCAATGTTAGTTCTCGTATTTGTTCTAGACGCAGAAGCGGATCCGACTGAACTTATTGCAGAACGGTTGGTATTATCAGATCCAAGCGGACAATCTTTCACTACATGGCCTGTCTTGCCACATCGAAAACAGGTTCCAGATGCACGGTAACACACAACCCTATGCTTTCTTTCATATTCAGAACAGACGAGGGCAGAACCACTGATTTGGCTTGAACTGATAGAAGACCCTGTGTTTTGCTTCTTATTTGTAGTGAATGAATAGCCCTTTCTAAAACTAAATCCAATTTTTTTACCTCGCCATTCAGTTATTGGAGCTTTCGTCTTTTTCTTTGCTGCTAAGTTGGCTTTAGCCATTAGAGCTCTATCAAGCACATCAACATATTTGGGCAGTTTTAAGACACCTACCCAATCAAACACATCAAGATCCAGTCCTCCTTCAAATTTTTGAGCCTTTTTGTAGTCTATATCCATCATGTGAGAAGGAAATCGGGCTAACTCAGTGAATTTAGCCTCATACTCAGCTACAGACATGCTGCATTGCTTAAGCTCTTGAAAGTCAGACACCTTTCTATCTTGGATGTACTAAGGAAAGTATTTTTCATAAAAGATCTCTTTGAATTGATCCCAAATCAAAGTCCCACTGCTTTCACGGACAAGCATCCACCAACGTCGGGCTTCGTCCTTTAAGGTGTAAGTGGCCAACAAAACTTTATGAGTCTCGGTACATGAAAAAACTTCAAATAATTTTTCAGTCTCGAGCATCCAAGTTTCAACCTTTAAGGGTTCAATTCCACTCAAGAAAGTCGGTGGCTTCATCTTATTGAATTTCTAAGTCAAGCTAATGATGTCATTGTTTACCGTTTCTGCTTAGACTAGAGGAGACGGAGGAGGCAAAGGTTGTTGTCTTTGTTGTTGCATCATTACTTCTGTTAAAGCTTCAAGCATTCATTCTATTCGGCTCATTCGAGTTTCGGAAGACTCGGTTGTATCATTACTTCTTGCATTTTCCATGTTGCTATAGGTAAACAAGACAATAATAAACATATGAATAATCTTGTTCACAGTGTTCGGAGTAAGTTCAGTTCTTCAAATTTCATATGTTCATATTCAGATTCAATTTTCACATTTACAGAAATTAACAGACACTCACATATGCAGATGAAATGTCCCTAATTCTTTTCTAGGACATCCTATAGCTCATATGGACTCGTGGGCGCGGTATAACTCGTGCTCTAATACCACTCTGTCATGACCCAAACCCATCCTTATAGGTTTAGCGCCGTAACCGACCAGTAATCCTGGGATTACCGAAGGCCTTTGAACAAATTAACACATGATAAGGGGCTGCGGAAGCAGATATATAAAATATACATAGTCCATTGAGCTGTGCAAACATATATGGCAAAGAAATTTAAAACTTATATATAAGATCACACTCACGTCAACAATCGTACATACAGACAACCAAAAGGTTTGTTCGAACTTAACAAAAGAAATACAAAAGTTCTTCAATATAGTTCACAAAACATGACCGACCACTGCAACGGGAACCTCCTCGGGAGGCACTGTAGCTGGCTGACAAAACAAAACTCCAGGCCATTAATTTTGGGCCTCCTACATACATAAATATTACAGTAAGTTGGAACCTAGTCAATAATAACAGAGTAAAGGGTTTAAATTAATAATGTCCCATATCCGATTCGGAAAACAGATTCATATTTATTTTAGAAACAGAAGTAAATTCATTTTCATATTCTTGTTCAAATCACATACAGAAATAAGAGTTTCCTGCTTAATTATATGTGGTACATCCATTAGCGCTAACAGAACAGATACATAGCAGATAATGGTTACGAGTAACCAGTTCTATAAAAAAAAAAAAACCTCTGGATCCGAGTAACAGATAACAGATATGCTGAACTCCATGATGGAGCCTCCGGTACGAGTAACAGATTCCAGACATATTAAGTTCCATAATGGAACCTCCAATACCGGATAATATCTAACAAATATCACATGATGCTAAAGATGCCACAATTACATTTCAGAAATTGGACAATCATTTATTGACCAGAACATAGCATTTTAGAGAACAGATCTTATTTCGTTATACAAAAAATAAATAAAGTTGAACATAGCTTTACTAAGGTATTACTCACAGTTGGCTCCAAAGTAGACAAATATAGCAGACAGATTAAATAACTTACAGCGCGTGACCTACACACACACATAACAGATACATATTGCAACACATGCTCGAAAGGTACGTAACTTTTTTCATTTCTATTTTGGTGTGTTTCCAATCTTTATCCTTATTACTATGTCTTAATTAAGGCTTACGAATGCCTAAGATGTAAGAAGGATGCTAAAATGCATTTTAGAACATTTAGTCAAATTTTTAAAAACAAGGCAGTTCGCTTGAGCGGTTTGTAAAGTCTGCAAAAGTATTGGTTGCTTGATTTTTTCCGCTTGACGGACGCTCGACGGTCACTCAAGTGCAAAACTGAGTAAAAAGGGTCTCTGCTCGAACGCAACTTCGGTCGCTCGAGCGGTCTGCAAAAGTCTGTAAAATTTCTAGAAGCTCTCATTATCCACTCAAGCGCAGACTCCACCGCTCGAGCGAATGGTGCAAATTCTGGAATTTCCAGATTACACTCCCAAGTCTAAAATCGAATTCAAAGCCTTAAAACACAACCTTTGGGCCTCCAAAACTTGAGAAAACATGTCTAAACTTGTAAAACATCAAGAACTAAGGATTACTTTATAAAATTAAGGCCCAAGAGTAAGTCAATTGTTCCAAATTCAACTTGAAACTTCAAGAACATGATTTGCATGCAATGATATGAGCTTTAACTTTCCAAAACATGATGAATATAGAATTTGGTACAAAAACATGTTGAATTCTTAAATTAAAACCAAAATATGAACATGCATGGGACAAATTTTTAGACAACATGTTCTAATTGCAATGCAATGCACATGCATGTATGTATACTCTTCTTGTCTACTCCATTAAGCTTAATTCTTGCCTCAGTTCACTTAATTCTCTTGAATATATGTGTTGAGTACCCCAATTACATAACTAAAAGCTTGATTTCTTACCTTAGGTGCTTAATTATGGCTTCAATGTATAGATATTTTGAGTTCACAAGTCAATTCTTCACTTTCTCCTCCAATTCTCACACTTGGATGTAGTTTCTTGGTCTCTCTCTCTCACACATTTTGTGGGCTCAAATTGATGAAGATGAAGTGACTCTAAAGTGGTGTACAAGCCTTATATAGGCTTGATTAGGGAATTTAATTAACTAGGCTTACCACTAATCTAATGAGCATTATTTTATTCTAATTAATTCGCTCAGAATCGAATTTCAATTAAACCCACTATAAAATGCTAAAAAATTCTAAATAACACATAAACTAAGTCAGTTTTGTGATCAGATGCCATTAAGGTCATCAATTCACAGAACAGAACAGAAACACAGATAGATATTTCTATGACAAATAGTTATAAACACAAATAATGCAACACACAAGCAATTAAATTAAAATTTCTTCTTAATTACTTATTAGGCATCCTTAATCGTGGTTTAATAGTTAATCATAGGTCGGGGTTGTTACAATAAACATCCAACAACACCTCTAATATTATATACAAAAATTCTCTGTGCACATCTTTTAAAAACAAAAAACAAAAACAAAAAAAAATTAATGTACATCTTTTGAGTTATAAAAAAAATAAACCCTAATTTTTCCATTGTTATCACTTTGCTTGTCACTCTATAAAATTATTCTTTCATTGCTTCACTTAAATATAATTTCCCTTATTTTTCTTCATCTGCTCACATTATTATCTCTTTGAGTGGCTAGTTGAAACGCAGCCATACAATAATGACCCTGAATTGAAACCCAAGTTCTTTCCAAGTGTTTGAATCTTTATTCCATAATATTCCAAAAGAAGTGAGAAAAGACTAATTCACACAGAACCGAATAAATTCATAAACTGTCAAAAACACGAAATAGTTTCGGAACTACATAACCAAAAATGATAAATGTAATAATAAAATGATAAATAGAGTGCACATAGATCCGAAAATGATAAATACAATAACAAAATGATAAATGTAATAAAAAAATGGAAATATTCCTTACCTTCAACACTATTTTGGAGGATTTACAATGGTTTTCAATGGAGGTTAAATAGAGGCCTTCTACGCAAGTCTTCGATGGAGGAAATATTTCACTTCAGACCAAAGTCTTCAAGGACGTGAGTGGGTCAATGTGGAAGTAGGTTCAATCAAAAGTGTGTGGAAAAAGGATTAGTGGTGTGTGTACAATAGTTATGAGTAAATGGTGTAAGTGTAACTTTAAGTGTGTGGATAGAGCAATTTAATTGATAATCAAATTATTAGATGCGTATATTGAGAAAAGATGTACCCTGAGCTAATTAGATGTGTGGAAATAGAATTTCCCCTTTCTTTCTTCACCAACAAGACTAATGATAAAGGCTCGTTGGAGTATCGATCTCAATCTCCGACGACGACCACGACGATAGAGATCTTCGGTTCTTTGGAAATGGTGGGAGATTCTGTTATTTCTTCTCGCTGTTGCATTTCTCTTGTTTAAGGCCTCTGGAATCTTTTTCAAACCCCAAGTCCTACCACCATAATCTGAATCGGACCTAAAATTGTCAATGGGGAATCTAAATCGACTCAATCTTAATCTAATCCTTGTCTCTCTCATCAAGGCCAACCCTAGGGTTTCTTATTTCTTAATTGTTGCTGCTGCTGTTGCTACTTCGCCCACTCCAAAGAGAGTAGTTGGCACTCATGACGGAAGCTTTCATTGTAACAAAGCCTTGGGCTATGTTCAAAGTTACATATATATATATATATAAATATCTCAGATATAACAAGAACAAGTCCTCCACCCAAATTTGGGTTCAAAATTACATATATATGTATATGTACATGTGTGTGTATGTGTGTGTGTGTGTGTGTTTGTGTGTGTGTAAATCTTTAGTGAGAAGGACCATTGATCTCAGTCGATCTGTGTTTCATATTTTGTTCATTCATGATTTGTGTTTTAATTTTTAATTTTTAATTTTTTTTCTTGATTGGATTGTTGTTGTTAATGATGATTTTTTTTCCTCTTTTTGATTTGTATTTTTTTTCTTTGTTGTTGTTGTTGTTGTTGTTATTGATCTGTATTCTCTCTTTGTTGTTGTTGTTATTGTTGTTGATTGCAACAGATAGTGGCCAAAAATATTTGTGTTATTGTTGAACAGACAGATCTGTTTGTGCCTCCACATAGATCTATTTGTGTATCCATATTTGTTCAAAGAATTAAATAGATAGGCTGAAGATATGAATAGATAAATAGAATTCAGGGAAAAACTTGAACTAAAAAAAAAACCTTCAATAGATAATAAAGTTTGGACAGATATTTGAACAGATAAGGGAAAAAATTGAATAAATAATCAAAAAAAAAATTGAACAGATAGACAAAAAAAAAATTAATAAATAGATATAAATTTGATTAGATAATCAAAAATTTTGAGCAGATAAACAAAAAAATTTAACAAATAGATATAAGTTTGAAAAATAGTCAAAAAAATTTAAATAGATAAATTAAAGAGTAAAATTGGAAACAAAATGTTCTCCAAACTTTTGACTAAATTATTTCACAAAGAATGAACCTCTTATTAACAAAAAATATTCACTGGATCTAATGTGTTATAAAATTTTAAAAAATACTAAAAAAGTACATCAACTTATTTAAACTTTCCTAATAGCAAAAAAAATAAAATAATAGAATTTCTTATTATTTTCCAAACGCATTAGTCATTCCAATCTTTTTTTTTTTAAATATTAAAAATACTATTGTCAAATCTATGAGCAACTCTAGCAATTAGTCATTGAAGCTGCTATTGCTATAAAATAGCATGAAATTTACCATTTTCATTTCCAATAGTGAGCTATCAAAGATGTTGAATTATACCTTTGTTATATCTTCAGTCAAATTTGGCACCAGTTTTACTTATAGTTAAAACTGTCAGTGTAAGAATTTTGAGAGGTTGGTAGTTAACCCGATGAATGACCGAGTGGTTGACCACTTGGTAGAAATTGCAAGGTGCAGAATTTTGAAGCCTATCGGTCATCCGATTAAGCTAAAAATAGAAATTTCAGCGTTGAAGTTGCTCTAACCTGAAAGAATTATAAGCTCCGCTTGGTTTACATTCTCAAAAATTATTTTTAAATGATTTTTTTTAATTAATTTTTTTTATATTCTAGTCAATTTTTTTACTTTGTAGATACAACAAAATTAAATGCATCTAAAAAGTAATATAAAAAAGAAATAAAAAAAAAGCTAAATATTAAAAAAAAAAATCACTAAAAATAAGCTAACAGTCAAACAAAAATACACAGATTTTTACTCTAATTTTTAGTATTTTTTTTCATATTTTAATCAATTTAATTTATTTTTTAGATACACATAAATTAGGTGCAATTAAAAAGTATTAAAAAATTCACTAAAATATAAAAAAAAAATTCACTAAACATAAATAAAAATTTATTTAAAAACAATGTTTAAAAAATCAAACTAATGTTTGAATATTTTTCTTCCAAGTTAAAGAGAGCGCCCAAAGCATCACCCCAAATTATGATGGACAGTTTGGTACATTGGAACCTACTCACTTTTTAATGTTTCTTAAAAAAACAACAAACAACATGACCAAACATAAATTGGTTGTTATGTCTTTATAGTCAGTAGGCTTTTTGTATGTTTTTTTGCTGGTGGTTTTAGTTGATAAAACAAAATTAGTAATCTACCAACATTGACTCAAATAGCTAATCATGGTCACAGTGTCCAAATTTTTACCTTTCTAAACATATCATCATTGTAACCGATAGAATCAAGGGAAAATGAGTGGTGGAAGGGAAATTTGTAACCTTTGTCACATTTTTTTTTTTTTTTTTACAGATACACTGGTTGTTATTCTCCTAGAATCAATCTCAGCCATCAACCAAATAGTGATGGTAAGTTTTTCCAATGCAGCATTACTTTTTTGACTTGGTCCATGCTCAATATTTGTTTTTTGAAATTTCTAGAGAACTAGTAATAAATATTTTCCATCCATCCCTATCAGACAAAGGCATTGGCGTAATTAATTAATTAAATTTCTTTCAAATCTAGTTGACTCTTATGTTCTTATCTAAATTTCAAGTCATTATATATTGATAATTCATAATCAACTTACCGTTTCAAGAAATAATATTATATGTATTGATTGATATATTAATTAGTATATTAACAGATAATATAATATAATTTTAAAGATTTTGAATCTTTATAATTTATATAATAAGTGAAAGTATAATTTTAAAATAATAATATTATAATATATATTAATACACTTATTAATATATTAATTAATGTGTATAACATCGTCATTTTCAAATCCAAGATAGAATCCATTTGTGATTGGCAAGAGACCAAATGACCCCTGATAACCTTTAACAAATCCCAAGAAAACAAAATTAAAAAATTATTGACTAGTCAGGAAAGAATGGTCCACATTGTATGACAATAATATAATGGCTAAGGGCTATCTTGAAACGTTGAAATTTTAATTAAAAAATTAGCTCTTCTCTCTAATTTTTACAATTTTTTTGATAAAAGAATTAAAAAATACTAAAAAATCAATTTCTATAACAACTTTAAATTTGTATGACATAAAATTTTATTATTTGGTGTCACTACTACATTATAATAAACATGAGTGGTGTTAAAAGTGGTCTAACTTAATCACCATCAATTTTGGAAGAAAAATTGCATGTTCGCATAAAAATAAATAAATTATACTGTGGGTGTTTGGAAAGTGAGTTTTTTTATAGATTTTTTTAGTTGTAAGATATTATTAGAGAAAAAAAAATTTGTATTTGAGAAGATAGTTGAGTTTTTTTGTGGTATGATGTGATGTTTGTAAGAAAAAAAACTAAATTGATTATGGGATTTGATGTGATATTTTGTCTAGATTTATTTTTTTTAGTTTTGTAACCAATTTGTCTTTTAGTGAAAAAAAAACAAAACAAAAACCCAAAACCCAACTTTCCAAAGAGCGCCACTAAGTTTCATAGTTTTTTACTTTAGACCTTAAATATTTTTTTTCTCACTTTGATCTTAAATGTTTGTAATTTTTTTGAATTTACTCCCAAAATCAATTTCTCTCTAATTTTAAGACCCAAAACTCAAAATCAAAACTAAACTAAAAATCCAAAACAAAAACCGCAAAATACAAACCCAATTTCCAACCCCCACCCCCCAAAAAAACTTCCACTACTCCTTCACCAACACCCCTATACCCCCAACCTCCACATTTCCGTCTACCTCCCTCCACCTTCATTGTCCTTCTCTATCACTTTCCTTCATCGTCACCCCTATATCCCCAACCTCCACATTTCCGTCTACCTTCCTCCACCTTCATTGTCCTTCTCTGTCACTTTCCTTCATCGTCTCACTCTTATACCACGATTATCATTAGACACCTAAACACCTCTTTGTTTAGTTAAGCTTTTATAATAAGTGTTTTTGAAAAAAAAATCAAAAACTAATTTAGTGAAAATAAATAAATAACACTAATTATTTTCATATGCAAAATATTTTTAAAACATCAAAAATATATTCTTTGGTATTTATTTTTCACAATTATTCCAAAAAAAATAGAAATTCAGTTATGAAAACTCAACCAATTTTAATATAATTAATTTTTAGAAACATGGCTACTAAAGGGAAATTTTTCCATTCAAAATTAGATGGTACTTTGTTTTAGGAGTACATTGAGAAAATCTACAAGTATTAAGGATCAAAGTGAGAAAAAATACATTAAGGGCGCAAGTAAAAAGATTATGAAATTTAATGGAATAAAGTGTAATTTATCCTTTTTATTCACATGATTGTCCATGTGGCGCTATGCCAACTTGACATTTTCTGATTGGATAGAAATTGTTAGGGTAGTAATTAGGAAAATTTTCAAACGTTAACGGCCAAAGTGATAAAAAAAATATATATATATATATTTTAAGAGTAAAAATGAAAAAATTATGAAACTTAAATGAAAGAAAGTGGTCTTTTGGCAATATAAATAAAAGCGGCGTTTTTGCAGCCAAAAATGCAGCCTGAGGTAGCTATAAAAGTTGGATGGATATTTGGGAAGTTTGCAATACGTCAAGTGTAAAATTACGTGACTACCCTTCTTGTTTCAACAAGCAGTTAAATGAGACAAAAAGGGTCAAACAGTAAATTTATTAAGTTGGATGGAGTATTTTGGTCATTTTATTTGATGTGACATCATAAATAAGTATTAACTCAAAAATAAAAAAATAGTTTTTTACTAACTTCTCAAATCACTTTTCAAAAAGAGGAAAGCTTTGGAGCTCGAATTTTTGAGCTCCGAATGGCCCGAAGTTTTCTCTCCTCTCCATCTCCCTCGCAGACCCACCCTTCAGCCTCCTCTTCTTCCTTTCAAAACTCATGTACAAAATCAACAACTCTCCAAAACAAAGATACAAATTGAAGAAAGAAATAAAAAAATCAGAGAAAAGAAAGATAGCTATTGAAGAAACCAGATCCTCTGGCAGAGTTTCTAACACCAAGGCAACCATGGCTTCAAGTTTAGGTAGGCAATGAATCTGGATTGATTTATGTTGTTTGTTAGTGTTAATTGAATAACCCATGTTGGGTTTGCTTCAATTTCGTGGTGAATTTGATAGTTTTTAGAGAGAGAAAGTAGAGGAAGAAGAAGAGGAAGCTGAAGAAAAGCTTCAATTTTGTGATGGGTTTGATAGTTTTTAGAGAGAGAAAGTGGGTTTGCTTCAATTTTGTGGTGGATTTGGTAGTTTTTAGAGAGAGAAAGTAGAGGAAGAAGAAGAGGAAGGAGGTTTTGGTTCGGAGGTTCTGTGTTTGTTAGATATTGGTTCTCAAATGTTTGAGACAGAAAAGATAGGAGAGAGGACGAAGAAGAAGGGGAAAAGAAAAAAAAAAAAAAACAAACAAACAAAAACGACGTCGTTTTAGCCTACTCAAGCCATTCGGGGCAACTACATTCGAGCTACCTAGCAAAACTCTTTCAAAAAAGTCAAAAAGTTTGGTTAAAAGTCAAAAATTAACTTTTAACTATCTTCTCAAAACACCCCAAATTATAACTAAGTGGGTGTTTGAAAAGTTGTTATTGTAATATTTATTTTAGTAGGTTAAAATTTTTGTATTTGAGAAGATAATTGAATTTTTTTGTAATTTGATGTGATGTTTGTGAAAAAAAAAAAAAGTAAAATGATTATGAGTTTAATGTGACATTTTATCTTATTAACTATTTTAACCTATTTTGTCTTTTTGTGAATTTTAACCTAAAAAGGACTAAAAACTTTCTTGCCAAACACCCCCTGTTCTTATAAAATTTATTAATTTATACAGCCTTCATTTGGGATGTGAGTTAATTTTTTGATTTTTTTACTTTTTGGTTATTTTTAACCTCGAACTAAAAAATCTCGTTTCGGATAAACTTTTTGACTTTTTTGACTTTTGTAAGAGAAAGAATAAAATAATTATGATTTGAATGTAATATTTTGTCTTATTATTTTTTTATCTTATTTTGTCTTTTTGTGACTATTTTTAGCCCAACCTTTTTATGCCAAACGAAGCTACAATGGAGTATTTTGAAAAAATAGTTAAAAATTGACTTTTAAACTTTTTTTAACTTTTTTTCCTATTTCATATAAAAAATAATATAACCTAAAATAGATTAAAAATTAATTTTTAAAGGGGTGTTTTGGGAAGTTGGTAAAAAGTTGATTTTTAACTTTTTACCAAGCTTTTTAGCTTTTTGAAAAGTAATTTGAGAAGTTGGTAAAAAACTGACTTTTAAATTTTTAGTTTAATATTTGTTTATGGTGTCCAATCAAATTAAAATGACCAAAATATCCTTACCCAACATAAGAATTTTATTTTTTTATTTTTTTGTCATAGGCCCAATTTATAATTGCACACTTGCATTTTTATAACTTCTCAGACCAATTTTGTTATGTATTTGGCCACTTATATTTTTAGACCTTCAATAAAAAAACGTGACTTTTTTCAAAAAATCTCACAATGGCGCTAACTTTTTTAATATGTTGCCAAAACAGCCTAACATTACTCATATTTGGACAGCAATAAATATTTGTCATGTGGTAGGGTAGTCGACTGTGATTGATTTAAATTGCGAGTTACGCCACTTTTGTCACGTGGTGACTATAAGTGTTTAAAGTTTTTTAAGAAAATCACAATATAGTGTAAATTAAAAATTAAAAATTAAAAACAAATAGATTAATGATAAATTTTACAAATTTTATTAATTATAATTATAGTTTTTTTCATAAAAATTTATAATTATTTTGAAATGGTACAACTGATTTGTAATTTTTGTTTTTTTTTTTTTCTTTCAATTTTTTTTTGAATCTAAAACATTTTCCCTTTTTTGGGGTATGCTCCACCGGCGAAAAGTGACGTAGGAAGAAAGGTGCTTGATTCCGTCATCCTTCAAGAATGGTGATCCTATTTCGAGGCAATTAGTTTTTGTGAAGATAAAAAAAAATATCAAAATGTTTATGTCGATAGAAAAAATCGGGTGCAAATATGAGATAAATATTTGTAAATATAGATATTAACATGATGGCAATTATAGATGTAAATATTTTTTTATTTTACATCGGTATTGTTGGCTTATTTTTCCTACGAAGGAAAATATCATAAATGCGAGCGTGCCAGCAAGGATTGAAAAACCCTTACAGATTAAATTCAAGCCAATTATCAAGCGATTGCGTTGACGGTTCTTTTGCCTCAACGAAGAGGACTTCGAAATTGCCAAGTGTAGCGAAAAGAAAAATTAAAAGAAGAATGAGGGACGGAGAAGGACGATTGAGTGAACAATCAAAATGATAATTACTTACCTCTACTCCTATGCTTCGAAAAGGAAGTGCATGAAAATAAATGCTTCGAAATGAAATCTATGTTAAACTACTCCTAAGATAAGGAAAATGACAAGAAATATTGAAATCAACTGTCTTTGATTTAAGTTCTCGGTCATTTACAATGTAGCCATAAATGGCTATTTATAGAGGAAAAAATACAGCAATAACTACCCAATAACCACCTAAAACTACCCACTCATCCATCTTCAATCTTGTCTTGCCATGTGTCCTTCCACTCATCCACTTTGTCCTTCATATTCTCCATCATCTCTATAACTTCTTTTAACTTCCAAACGAATAAGAGGATGCCACGTGTCCTGCAATTATATAAATAATAAAAATTGCAGATTTATGGTGCTAACATTACCCCCCGCGGCCCTTAAAAATGATGTTTATTTGAATTTTTAAAGGGCCGAACCAAGCACATGATTAATCTAAGCAATAAAATGCTTCGAATAATATCAACAAAGTGCTTCGAATGATGTAATAGCACCAATGAAGTGCTTCGAATGAGTATGAAATTATGATTAGATGACTCGAATTATGACTAGTAACAAGCTTCGAAAGTGGTATAAAGGATCAAAATCATCTTTCGAAGGTTGAAAGTGCCAACAAAGGACAAATTACATCCTTGGAAATATTCGGCAAAGCTTCGAAGGTTCATAACCACCATTATTGTTTCTTCGAAGCTATTAATGTAAGATGAAGTGCTTCGAAGCTTACAAAATTATGGCAAAAGGGCCTTCGAAGCAACTTTTGGCCAACATTGTGGTTATGCAAATTTTGTATGTTCTGGTTCATACATAATTAATAAAAATATTAATTTTGTGCTTCGAACCAATTATTAATTCTTCGAAGACACCAAACTGTTGTTCTTCGAACCAACTTATCATGCCAAAAACAGGCATTATTCGACAACTAATTAATTGTCATTTTACATATATTTGAAGAGATGTACACATTTCGAAAGTTTTTCGAAGCTTTATACAGTTTCAAAGGTGAAGTAATCAACCTTCGAAACAACTCTTAATGTTTCGAATGTATCTTCAAAGCTTTATACAGCTTCGAAGGTGATGTAATCAACCTTCGAAACAACTCTTAATGCTTCGAATGTATCTTCGATGCTTTGATTGTGTACATACAAACAACTGGCCATCAATTTGAAAAGATAAGCCAATCTCAACCATTTATTTAAATGCATAGGCTTCTTTTTTTTTTTTTTTTTTTTTAGCCAAATTCATGCATTTTAAATGGTGATCCCTTGTTCTTAGTGCTTCGAACTCATAAGAACAATTTGTTAATTTTATTAGCCACATCATTAGAATTATATTTTGATGTGAACCACAAATCCAGAAAGGATCTTGAACACCAAAAGTCATGGTATAGTGTGACCTTGAAAATTCATACTTTTTGATATTTTGAAAAATGTCAAAAATTTTGAATTCATGAACGGTGGCTTGTTCATCATTCTTGACCGTGTTTGTTTTAAAAACAAAACTTTTGCCGAATTGATTTTCATAATCATTTAGCAAAGTGGGTTGTTTTTCCATGTTAGCCATTAATGGCTTATGAAAATCACCCATAAATATGTTATTTTCATGACTCGACTCTCTAAGATTTGGTTTTTGGACCCCCCGAGTCATACATGGAACATCATTTTTAGCCAAATTTGGCTCAAGAACATGCTCTTTCGTTGTGTTAATTTCATAACTTGGCTCTTTGAAAACGGACTCTTGAACCCCCCGAGCCATTGATGAAATCAACTCTTTGTTTTTGCTATTTTCAACCATGGAAAAATTTTGAAAAAATTCACCAATTCCGGCCATTAAAGCCTCAATTAAAGACTTCGTAGTGAGAGTTGATAACTCATCATTCCATTGGCGAATTTCCATATCAAGTTGATGAATTTCTCCAATTAAATGGTGTCTTTTTTCTTCCACCAAATAATGTTGTAATGGATGAAAGTTTATTTCATCAAGAAAATGGATCTCTTCTTGAAGATCCAATATTTTTCTTTCACGCCAATATATTTCAAATTGACAAATTCGAATGGCGAAATCCAAATTGTTTGTCATTTCTTACACTTGGCTGTCCCACTGGGCGTGCCAAAATTGTTGGCTTATTTTTCCTACGAAGGAAAATATCATAAATGCGAGCGTGCCAGCAAGGATTGAAAAACCCTTACAGATTAAATTCAAGCCAATTATCAAGCGATTGCGTTGACGGTTCTTTTGCCTCAACGAAGAGGACTTCGAAATTGCCAAGTGTAGCGAAAAGAAAAATTAAAAGAAGAATGAGGGACGGAGAAGGACGATTGAGTGAACAATCAAAATGATAATTACTTACCTCTACTCCTATGCTTCGAAAAGGAAGTGCATGAAAATAAATGCTTCGAAATGAAATCTATGTTAAACTACTCCTAAGATAAGGAAAATGACAAGAAATATTGAAATCAACTGTCTTTGATTTAAGTTCTCGGTCATTTACAATGTAGCCATAAATGACTATTTATAGAGGAAAAAATACAGCAATAACTACCCAATAACCACCTAAAACTACCCACTCATCCATCTTCAATCTTGTCTTGCCATGTGTCCTTCCACTCATCCACTTTGTCCTTCATATTCTCCATCATCTCTATAACTTCTTTTAACTTCCAAACGAATAAGAGGATGCCACGTGTCCTGCAATTATATAAATAATAAAAATTGCAGATTTATGGTGCTAACAGGTATATTTTGTGTTCGATTTTTTTTGTATATGTAATTTATGCTTTTGATCTTTGTAATTTATTTTTTATATTAATATGATCTTATAGTTCTAATTATATTAATTTTATCGATAAATTTTACACACTATCAATTTAATTCAATTAATGACATTCACTAAAAAATTAGAAATGAATCAATAGTAAAATAATCTATTGAAAAACAAATAAAATTATTTTAAATTTCACATGAACCCTTCAATTACTTTGCCAATAATAAATGGACTATTTTATCCATAAATTTTAGTTCAAATTGTAAAAAAGTGTTACCAATTAACTTAATGAAAAAATATAAAAAATTCAAATGTAAGACTAATGCAATTAAAATAATAAAGACCAATTAATACAAGATACAAACTACAAATACAAAGGATGTAATTTGCCTAAAAATAAAAACACAAACATTGCACATGATCAAATCTTGAGGGCCAACTGTGTTTCTTTCACAAATTTTTTTTCTTGTTTTTGCCTAGATTAAAGTCAGGACTGCCCGAACAGAAGGATGCCCTACTTCCTTTGATTTGCAATTTCGTGGATCGAGATTTTGGAGTCTCACGGTTCTTTTATAAAAATGAAAATAAAAATACTGACTTTAAGTTAGAGTTTCGCAAATAGACAAAATAAATTAAAAGAGTCTTGTTATGGTGTGCAACTTACACCTTACACCTTACACTTATACCTTATACTTAAAATTACACCTTATACTTACACCTTTTTTGAGGTTGCATATGGTGTGCAACCCACTTACACCTTACACCTTACACTTACACCTTATACTTACACTTACACCTTACACTTACACCTTTTGTGAGGTTGCATATAGTGTGCAACCGTAAGTGAGTTGCACACTTAAAAAAAGTCCAAATTAAAAAAATTAAAAAATTAACTTTTTACTATCTTTTCAAAACAATTCTATATTGTTTTCACCATTCTGTAAAAACATTTCCCTGCAACCACTCATTTCCCCTTGATTCTATCAGTTACAATGATGACATGTTTAGAAAAAGTAATAATGTGGACACTGTCATCAATTTACACTTTAAACTTTGTTTTTTTTTTTTTTCTTTGGGTCAATGTTTTGGTTTTTCGATTATATTTTGGCATTTTTTGAGAAGTGGGTTATAATTCACTTCTCAGATTATAACCTACTTCCTTTCTCATAAAAAAATTATTTATAAACAGTTTATAAATAGCTTTTTACCAAAAAGTTAATTATAACTATCTTCTCAAAATAGTCTTTAATTTTACTTGCTTAAATATTTTGCATTTATTAATTCTTTTATTTGTATTTTTGTGGATGATTGGATTGGATCCTGAATTAATGTACAAATAGCTAATTTAATATTTTTATATAAATTATGGGGCAAATTATACTAACAGTGCTATAGTTTGGGACTCGTGTCACTTTGGTGTATGACTTTTCAATTGTAACACATTTGATCCTGAATTTTGAATCTTGTTCCAAATAAGGACAATTGAATATACTATTGTTTAATTTCAAGTGCAAAATCGTCAATTTAATAAAATATAAACTAATTTGATAAAAATAAATATCAAACAAATATTTTAAATTTAAAAAAAATTATTTTTATCCACCAATAATAAAATTATGTAAAATTGATAAAAATTACATGATTAATTTTACATGATCATCATCCAAACACATAATAAAAATT
Source organism: Camellia granthamiana (assembly GCA_036172215.1). Lineage (NCBI taxonomy): Eukaryota > Viridiplantae > Streptophyta > Magnoliopsida > Ericales > Theaceae > Camellia > Camellia granthamiana. The sequence continues at coordinate 69,488,107 of CM069916.1, read as the reverse complement.
AATTTGGTAAAAATAAATAAATAAATGTCTAAAAGATTTATCAATTTTACATAATTTTATTTTTAGTGGGTAAAAATAGTTTTTAAAAATTCAAAAATATTTGTTTGACATTTATTTTTGTCAAATTAATTTATATTTTATCAAATTGACGATTTTACCCTTGAAAAATCTAATGATATCTTCAATTGTCCTTATTTAGAACAAGATTCAAAATTCATGATTAAATGTGTCATAATTGAAAAGTTATGGACTAAAGTGACACAACTCTCAAACTATAGGGACTATTAGTGTAATTCACCCATAAATTATTTACTATACTACAATTTTAAGAAGTAACTCAAATTTAAAATATTGTAAACTAAAAACCGCACTAGACGAACCGTGTGAATGGGTGTGATGGAAAATTATGTCTATATCGGTTCTTAATATAATAAAATTGAAATTATCTGTTAAAATTTTACTTAAATACTGATTGTCCCGAATCGATAATATCCCTACCTACTCTCCAAAATTAGAAAAGAATGTTTCAATAATTTTTCTTAATTTTTAACAGTTATTATTTTTAAAATAATAAAAAGAGAAAAAAAAAATACTAAAGGAAGTATTTGTGAAACTCTAACTTAGCCAAGTTTGGCAACCTTAGAAAAATTTAAAAAGTCAAAAAGTTATTAAAAAAATTAAAAAGTTATCATTATTCACCAAAAAAATATTAAAAAATTAATATATAAATATTAATACAAGTCAAAAAGTTGGCCCAAATGATGTATTGACGTGATGCTGTTAGTCGCTAACAGAGAAAAAAAAAATTTGTAGTAGAATATTAACTAATTAGATGGTAAAGTTGGGCCCGTGGAGGCTCACCACGGGTCCCGTTTTGATAATCTGAACCGTCAATATGTAGAACTCGTCTAGTACAATATGCTTGTAAAAAATCACTTCTATCGGATATCGCTAACTACATGATCAAATCAGTTTTGTATAAAAATGGATAGTGTTATTTAGGATAGTTAACAAGAAAAACTAACACGATCAGATAGCTATCGATATCCAATCAATGTGATTTTTTACGAACATATAGTACTCGACGAGTTCTACACATTGAACGGTTCCGATTAGAAAAACGAGACCCGTGGTGGGCCCCATGGGCCAAACAACACCATCCAATCAAAGACCACAAACTACACAATATTTCCTTATCTACTCACCCAGCCGGTCCACTGCCAATCCATACCATCTCTTTATCCTATCTTCTCCTACGCACTTATTAATACAATTTTTTAATACACATTTTTTCATAAAAAGTCAAAAAGTTAATACAAACATTCATATTTTTTTCCTCAACTTTTTAATCCAGAAAGATAAAAAGTGCACTTATTTAAGACACCACAAACCACCCCTTAAAGTCAGTATTTTTATTTTCATTTTTGTCAAAGAACTGTGAGACTCCAAAGTCTCGATCCATGAAATTGCAAATCAAAGGAAGTAGGGCATCCTTCTGTTCGGGCAGTCCTGACTTTAATCTAAGACAAAAACAAGAAAAAAGATTTGTGAAAGAAACACAGTTGGCCCTCAAGATTTGATCGTGTGCAATGTTTTGTGTTTTTATTTTTGGGCAAATTACATCCATTGTATTTGTAGTTTGTATCTTGTATTAATTGGTCATTATTATTTTAAGAGTGATACTAGAGATTCCAAATAATTTATCAAATTTTTTACTAAACATCTCGCATAAGTGTAGGATCTACACATAAATGGGTTTGTGTGAGTCTCACACCCATGTGAAAGGTTTGATAAAAAATTTGATAAATTATTTGGGGTGCCAATCCCGTTTTGTATCTTGAAAATTATGAGGCTTGAATGGCGCGAGTCCAAAACGACGACGTTTTGGTTTTTTTTTTCCTCCTTTCTTTTTCTTTCTCATTTTTTCTGAAAATGAAAAACATGAAAGTGAAGAAGAAGAAATTGAGAGAAGAGGGAGCTGGAGCCAAAGAACACAAAGAGGGATCTGGACAACAATATCTTCATCAACACATCATCATCATCATTAACAACAAATTCATCAACATCTTCATCAACATCAACATCTTCATCAACATCATCATCATCATCAACAACAACAACATCATCATCATCATCATCATCATCATCAACACATTATTATCATCAACAAATTTTTTTTTTCTTTTTAGATCCAGATCAACTTAGAAAAAAAAAAAAAAAAAAAAAAAAAAAAAAAGAAGAAGTTTAAAAGAGGAGATCGGCGATACCCACCAGCGCCACCGCCATCACCGTCGATCATCTTTTCTCCTCCTTCTCTGTCTCCTCTTCTCTCTTCCTCTTCTCTTCTCTCCACTCGTCTCTCTCTGTCTCTCCTCTTCTCTTCTCTTCTCTCTGTCTGTGTTTGAAAGAAAGAAAAAAGAAAAAAGAAAAAAAAAACATTGTCTAAAACGACGTCATTTTGGACAGTCGGGCCATTCGAGCAGGAAGAATTTTGAGTTACGAATCGTTTTTCTTTAGGGTGCATAACATTTTCCTTATTTTAATAGCATTAGATTTACATTTGTATTTTTTATATTTTGTCATTAACTTAATTGATAACACTTTTTTACAATTTGAACTAAAATTTGTGGATAAAATAGTCCATTTATTATTTGCAAAGTAATTGAAGGATTCATGTCAAATTTAAAATAATTTTATTTGTTTTTTAATAGATAATTTTACTATTGATTCCTTTCTAATTTTTTAATGGATATTATTAATTGAATTAAATTAACAGTGTGTAAAATTTATTGATAAAATTAATACAATTAGAACTACGAGACCACATTGATATAAAAAATAAATTACAAAGATCACAAGCATAAATTACGCGTATAAAAAAAATCGAACACAAAATACACAGATATAAAATAAAAAATATTTACATCTATAATTACAAACATATTTACATCTATATTTACAAATACTTATCTCGTATTTGCATCGCATTTCTTCTATGCACATAAACATTTTGATATTGTATTTTATCTTTACAAAAACTAATTGCCTCGAAATAGGATCACCATTCTTGAAGGATGACGGAATCAAGAACCTTTCTTCCTACGTCACTTTTCGCCCGTGGAGCATACCCAAAAAAGGGAAAATGTTTTAGATTCAAACAAAATTGAAAGAATAAAAAAAAAAATAAACAAACAAACAAAAATTACAAATCAGTTGTACCATTTCAAAATAATTATAAATTTTTATGGAAAGACTATAATTATAATTAATAAAATTTGTAAAGTTTATCACAAATCTTTTTTTCTTTTAATTTTTAATTTACACTAAATTGTGATTTTCTTAAAAAACTTTAAACGCTTATAGTCACCACGTGACAAAAGTGGCTTTAAGTCAATCACAGTCGGCTTCCCTACCACGTAACAAATACTTATTGCTGTCCAAAAAACACTTGAAAACTTAAAATTTTAATTATGATTAATATTGGACTGTTTTGGCAACAAATTAAAAAAATGAAAACGTCGCTTTTAATTTATTTTGACTCACATCGTTTTTTCACATGAAATAATGAAAAAAGTTAAAAATATTAAAAAGTCAATTTTTAATTATTTTTTCGAAACACGCTTCATTTGGCGTAAAAAGACTGGACCAAAATAGTCACAAAAATACAAAATAAATTAAAAAGCTAATAAGATAAAATATCACATCCAAATCATAATCATTTTATTTTTCTCTCACAAAAGTTAAAAAAACTAAAAAGTCTATTCCAAACAAGACTTTTTAGCCCTCGGCAAAAATAGCCAAAAGTCAAAAAGTCAAAAAAAAAAAAACCCGTCTCAAATTAAGGCGGTGTAAATTAATAAATTTTATAAGAGTAGGGAGTGTTTGGCAAGAAAGTTTTTAGTCCTTTTTAGGCTAAAATTTACAACAAAAAAAAAGGACTAAAATAGCTAATGAGACAAAATGTTACATAAAATTTATAATCATTTTACTTTTTCTCACAAATATCACATCCAATTAGAAAAAAATCAAATTATATTTCCAAATACAAAAAATTTAGCCTACTAAAATAGTCAAATATCTCACATAAGTGTAAGACTCACACCATGTTGGTCTCATATGAGTCCTACATCCATGCGAAACAACATTTGATAAAATATTTGAGATTCCTAACATTATTTTATCTAAATTTCAAGTCATTATATATTGATAATTCGCAATCAACTTAAAAGAATAATGCTATATATATTAATTGATATATTAATTAGTATATTAACAAATAATGTAGCATAATTTTAAAAAATTTAAGTCCTTATAATTTATATAATAAGTGAGATTATAATTTTAAAATAATAATATGATAATATATATTACTATATATTATCATATATAAATTAATTGACGCCTAGTACCATCGTTTTTCAAATCCAAAATATAATCCATTTGTGAGTACCAAGAGACCAAATGATCCCTGATAACCTTTAACAAATCCAAAGAAAACTAAAAAATTATTGACTAGTCACAAAAGAATGGTCCACATTAATTATGACAATAATATAATGACTAAGGGCTATCTTGAAACGTTGAAATTTTAATTAAAAAAAGAATAATGTGCAGGACCCCCTTTTTAGGACTCCCTTTGGACCCCCTCTTAATTTGATTGGTCACGTTTTTCTTCTTTTCTCTTTTTTTTTCTTTTCCCTCCAATCACCACCCGTCACGTGTCAAAGGGGGTGGTGGGGGTGGTGATTTGAGGGGGTGCCAATCACCACTGTTAAAAAAATTACTATAAAAAATTAACTCTCCTCTCTAATTTTTACAATTTTTTTGACAAAAGAATTTTAAAATACTAAAAAATCAATTTCTATAACAACTTTAAATTTGTATGACATAAAATTTTATTATTTTTTGTGTCACTGCTACATCACAATAAACATGAGAGGTGGTAACAGTGATAATCCCTGCTGTCTAAATTAATCACCATCAATTTTGGATGAAAAATTGCATGTTGGCATAAAAATAGATAAATTATACTTTGTTTTATTAAGTTTCATGGCTTTTCACTTTAGACCTTAAATATTTTTTTTTCTCATTTTGATCTTAAATGTTTGTAATTTTTTTGAATTTACTCCCAAAATTAATTTTTGTCTAATTTTAAGACCCAAAACTCAAAATCCAAAACCAAAACCCCAAAATTCAAACCCAATTTTCAAATCCCTTTTCTTTCTCCTCTTTAAATTCACCTCCCTAAACTTCCACTGCTCCTTCACCAACACCCCATACCCCAAACCTCCACATTTCCCTCCATCTCCATTGCCCTTCTCTGTCACTTTCCTTCATCATCGTCTCACTCTTATATCATGATTATCATTATACACCCAAACGCCTCTTTGTTTAGTTAAAAAATTTAAAACTAATTTAGTGAAAATAAATAAATAACACCAATTATTTTCATATGCAAAATATTTTTAAAACATCAAAAATATATTCTTTGGTATTTATTTTTGTCAATTATTCAAAAAAAAAAAAGAAATTCAGTTATAAAAACTCAACCAATTTTAATATAATTAATTTTTAGAAATATGGCTACTAAAGTGACATTTTTCCTTCCAAAATTAGATGGTACTTTGTTTTAGGAGTACATTGAGAAAAATTACAAGCATTAAGGATTAAAGTGGGAAAAATTACTTATTCTCATGATTTTCTTAAGGATTAAAGTAAAAAAATTAGGAAAAAAGTTAAAGTAAAAAAGTAAAAAAGTTAGGAAAAATTACAGGCATTAAGGATTAAAGTAAAAAAGTTATGAAATTTAATGGGATAAAGTGTAATTTATCCTTTTTATTCTCATGATTGTCCATGCGGCGCTATGCCTACTTGACATTTTCTCATTGGATAGAATTTGTTTTGGTAGTAAAGAAAAATGATTTGTGGCACTAAAACTGTTGGCACTAATGGCACTAATTTTCTGTTTTGGTAACTTTGTTTTTTTTTTTTTTTCTTTACCTGATATAAAAATTAGTGCCATTAGTGCTCAACAAATTAGTGCCACAAATCAAAGCCGGGTAGTAAATTAGGAAAATTTTCAAACGGTAACGGCCAAAGTGATAAAAAAAATATTTCAATAGTCAAAATGAAAACTTAAATGAAAGAAAGATGATTAATATGTTATTTCAAGTGGGTATTTGGGAAATTGTTATTTTAATATGTTATTTTAGTTTTTGATTATTTTAATAGGTTAAAATTTTTGTGTTTAGGAAGATGATTAAATTTTTTTATAATTGGATATGATATTTGTGAGAGAAAAAATAAAATAATTATGGATTTGATGTGACATTTTGTCTTATTAACTATTTTAACCTAAAAAAGACTCAAAACTTTCTTGCCAAACACCCCCTACTCTTATAAAATTTATTAATTTATACAGCCTTTATTTGGGATATGGGTTGGTTTTTTGACTTTTTGACTATTTTAGCCTGGGGTTAAAAAATTTCGTTTCGGATAGACTTTTTGACTTTTCAAAATTTCATAAGAAAAAAAATAAAATGATTATAGTTTGGATGTGATGTTGTCTTATTGATTTTTTAGCCTATTTTATCTTTTTGTGACTATTTTAGCCAAGGTTTTTTATGCCAAACAAAGTGTTTTGAGAAGATGGTTAAAAATTGAATTTTTAACTTTTTAAACTTTTTTCATTGCTACATATAAAAAATAAATAATCTAAAATAAGTTAAAAGTTGACTTTTATTTATTATTATTTTTTTTAATGTATTTGCCAAAACAGCCCAATATTTCTCATAAATAAATTTTTAAGTTTTCAAGTGTTTTTTAGACAGCAATGAGGTCTTGTTTGGTAAGTGCCTATTTTAACTTTAAAAATAAAAAAGTTACTTAAAAAAAACTCAAAAAACCTATAATTTTATCCAACAGACCTATCCTATGTTCAAATCACGTCATCTGTGCCCTTGGCAGAGGTGGAATTACCTTTTTACCTCCCATTTTCATTTTTTTTTAATTATATTTCTGTCCGAACCAGTCTTTTATGTCAAAACGCACACCACTCACACACTCTGACACGTTCTCTCTCTCCTCACTCACTGACACACACACCACTCACACACTTTTTCTCTCTCTCATTTCAAATTATTATTTTTTAAATATAAAAATTAATTTAATGAAATAAACGCACAAATTATTTAGTGTGTTTGGTTTGAATTTTTTTATTAAGTTTTTTAATTTTCGTATTTTTTTTATTATTAGTAAATATGAACTAAAATTTTAAATATTTTTAAAATTTTTTAGATACACCTTATTTAGATGTATCTAAAAAATAAAAAAATTGTGAAAAAATATTTTAACAGATTAATAAATACATAAAAATTTAAAAAAATGTACTAAATTCTCGTATTTTTTTTTTTATATTTTTGGTATTTAGTGAATTTTTAAAAGGTTTTTTCTCAAATTTTTTACTTTTTAGATATATTTATGTTAGGTATGTCTAAAAATTAAAAAAATTGCTTAAAATATTTAAAAAAATTCAGTAAAAATAAAAAAATATGAAAAATAAGAAAGTAGAATTTTTTAAAAAGTATTTTTAAAAAACTCTAACCAAGCAAAATGTTTTCAAATGATTTTTGAAAACACATAAATTTAAATAATATAATTTTTGTATTTATTTCATCAAATTGATTTTTATATTTAAAAATATAACTAAACATAATAATTACTTTTTATTTATTTTATTTTTTTATTAAATATATTTAATACCAGTCTTATTTTAAAGGTATATTTTTAATGATATTAATTTTATAAAATTAAAATTTTGCATTAAAAATTATATATATATTATAAAAATAAAATAAAAAAGATTAAAATAATTTTTTTTATTTTTTATTAAGAGAGAGAGAGAGAGAGAGAGGTGAAGTGAATACAGATAGGCCTAGTTAAGTGACTTGTACCGCTACTGCATCACTTGTCGGGCGAAGTCACTCACAGATTGCAAGCAAATTTCGGAAGGGCAAAACTGTCATTTTACGCATATTCATTTTATTTATATTATTTTTTTCACTACTTTTTGTAAAAAGTTGAAAGAAAAATTTCAAATATATTAATTTTTTTACGTCAGATTCTAATTAAAAAACTAAAAAATTACTAAAAAAAAAACTTTTTCCCACACGAGCTAAGTATTTGTTATGTGGTAGGGAAGTCGACTGTGATTGATTTAGGGGTTGTTTGGGATGACTTAAATAAGTGTATTTTTTATATTTTTACGAAAAGATGTGCAGAAAAATAGAGAGGTAATGTAATGAAAAAAAAATAAAAAGATAAAAAGTGTGTACTTATTTTGGGTAGCCAAACTTGGCCTTAAATTGCGAGGTAAGCCACTTTTGTCACGTGGTGGGTTAGTTTGGGAAGTGAATTGATTTTTTAATTTTTTGGTTATTTTAGTTTAGGATTAAAAATTTTTATTTAGAATATATTTTTTGATTTTTTTCATTTTTTATGAAAGAAAAAATGTAATGATTATGAATTAGATGTAATATTTTGTCTTATTAAGTTAAAAAATTTATTTTGTCTTTTAATGTCTAAAATAGTCTCAAACTCAACACAACCCAAGTTGTCAAACAAAGACTATAAGGCCAAGTTTGGGAAGACTAAATAAGTGCACTTTTTGTCTTTTTTGACTAAAAAATTGAGATTGAAAATATGGATGTTTGGGTTAACTTTTTGACTTTTCATGGAAAAATGTGTAATAAAAAATTGTGAAAATTAGTTTTTAGAGGAAAATTTGAATTGGGAGTTGTGCAGCCGTAATTGTTGACTTTTGGTGAATAGTGTTAACTTTTTAACTTTTTGAGTAACTTTTTGGCTTTTTGGATTATTTGGGAGTACCCAAACAAGGCCTAAGTATTTAAAGTTTTTTAAGAACAAGAGTGCTGGGCACCCCAACACCCCACCTCCATGTGGGGGACTGTGAGAGCAAGGCTAAAAAAAGAAATTTTTGAACCAATCAAAAAACAGTGAGGGTGTTGGGGGTCTAAGGCATTTTTGTTTTAAGAAAATCACAATTTAGTGTAAATTAAAAGTAAAAAATAAAAAAACAGATTAGTGGTAAGCTTTACAAATTTTATTAATTATAATTATAGTTTTTTCATAAAATTTTATAATTATTTTGAAATGGTACAACTGATTTGTAATTTTTGTGAGGTTTTTTTTTTTTTTATTTCAATATATATATATATTTTTTGAATCTAAAACAATTCTCTTTTTTGGGGTATGCTCCACCGGCGAAAAGTGACGTAGGAAGAAAGGTTCTTGATTCCGTCATCCTTCAAGCATGGTGATCCTATCTCGAGGCAATTACGTCAAAGTTTGGGTAGTATGAAAAAAGTCAAAAAGTTAAAAAGTTACTCAAAAAGTTAAAAAGTTAACACTATTTACCAAAAGTTAACAATTACGACTGCACAACTCTCAATTCGAATTTTTCCCAATAAATCAATTTTTTTAATTTTTTATTACACATTTTTCCATAAAAAGTCAAAAAATTAACCCAAACATCCATATTTACAACCTCAATTTTTTTGTCTAAAAAAACAAAAAGGGCACTTATTTAGGATATCCCAAACAACCCCTTAGTTTTTGTGAAGATAAAAAAATATATATATCAAAATGTTTATGTGCATAGAAAAAATGGATGCAAATATAAGATAAATATTTATAAATATAGATGTTAACATGTTCTGTAAATATTTTTTATTTTATATCTGTGCATTTTGTGTTCAGTTTTTTTTGTACACGTAATTTATGTGTGTGATCTTTGTAATTTATTTTTTATATCGATATGGTCTTATAGTTTTAATTGTATTAATTTTATCAATAAATTTTACACACTATCAATTTAATTCAATTAAATTCATCCGTTAAAAAATTAGAAATGAATCAATAGTAAAATAATCCATTGAAAAACAAATAAAATTATTTTAAATTTCACATGAACCCTTCAATTACTTTGTGAATAATAAATGAACTATTTTAACCATAAATTCTAGTTCAAATTGTAAAAAAGTGCTATCAATTAAATTAATGAAAAAATATAAAAGATTCAAATGTAAGACTAATGCAATTAAAATAATAAAGACCAATTAATGCATGATACAAACTACGAATACAAAGGATGTAATTTGCCTAAAAATAAAAACAAAAGCATTGCACATGATCAAATCTTGAGGGCCAATTGTGTTTCTTTCACAATTTTTTTTCTTTTTTTGCCTAGATTAAAGTCAGGACTGCCCGAACAGAAGGATGCCCTAGTTCCTTTAATTTGCAATTTCATGGATCGAGACTCTGGAGTTTCACAGCTCTTTCATAAAAATGAAAATAAAAATACTGACTTTAAGTTAGAGTTTCGCAAATACTTCCTTTAGTAATTTTCTTTTTCCATCTTTTTATTATTTTAATAATAATGACTGTTAAAAATTAAGAAAAATTAGTAAAACATTCCTCTCTAATTTTGGGTAATAGGTAGGGATGTAATCGGTTCTGGAAAGTCAGTGTTTAAGTGAAATTTTATATTGAACCGATAATTTCAATTCTATTATATTGAAAACTGATACAGATTGAATTTTTCACTAAACTGTACCAATTCAAACGGTTCGACTCAGTGCAGTTTTTAATTTACGACATTTCAAATTTGAGTTACTTCTTAAATTTGTAGTATAGTAAATAATTTATATAAAAATATTAAATTAGCCGTTTGTACATTATTTCAATATCCAATCTAACCATTCACAAAAATACAAACAAATAAATACTAAATGTTTAAGCTTTTACTGAAGTAGAATTAAAAACAAAATATAATCTGAAAACCAAAACCTTTAGTGAAGTAGAATTAAAAACAAAATATAATCTAAAAACCGAAACCTTGACACCAAAGCAAAACCAAAGTTTAAAGAGTAAATTGTTGAAAAGTCTAAGTTAATGAAGGTACAAGGCATTAGATTTAGTGGATATTTTTTGTTGGTAAGAGATTTTTTATTGTTTTCAATTTTATCCCTTAATTTATCAGTTGACTTTTTTTATTGGTTGGCTTTCGTTGAGTATCTGTTTAATTTTTTTTCCTATATGTTCAAAACTTTTCACTATCTGTTCAATTTTGTACCCTATTTGTTCAAATTGTTTTTTATCTTTTCAAATTTTTTCACTATCTGTTCAATTTTTTCCCTTATCGGTTCAAACACCTGTCCAAATTTTATTATCTGTTCAATATTTTCACTTTTCTGTTCAAATATCTATCATTTTAATTTTTTTGAACCTATTTTGATGGCTAGAGGGAGAGAGAAAGAGAGAGAGGACAAATGAATGAACAAACGTTGTGTGTTTAAGAGAGGGAAGCCTCTCTGAAAGATTCAAAAGCTTTTCCCAAGTTTAGGTATGGAACTATAGACCCAGTTGAGTTATGCGCGCGCGCGGGCGTGCACACACACACACACACACACACACATATATATATACACACATTCGGCAGATCTAGATTAGTCATATAAAAACTAGAGATGGTTTTGGCTCCGGCAGATCCATTGTTTGTGAAGCACATAAAGGCTGGTGCGATGGAAAAGGAGGTCAATATCGGAAGATGGTGGTGCAGCAGAGAAGGAGGTTGCCGGTCGTCAATCACCGATGAAGAGAGAGAAGATGAGAAGAGAGAAAATGAGTTTTGGGAATGGATTTGAACAGATTGAATACAGAGAGAGTAAGAAAGAGAGAATGGGTTTGGGAATGGAAATGACTCACAATGGAAAGAAAGGGTAATTTGTGCATTTTATTAAAGCATGTCCTTATAGACAAAGTTATTTAGCGCGTGGACTTATGGACCAAAAAATTAAAAATGGATTGTTGGATTGAGTACTCAAGTTTAAAACCATCAACTCATAGTCACAAGTCTATTAAGTAGAGTTAAAACAAAAAATTAAACAGTTCTGCTACGTAGCTCGAAAAATTAGAGGCTCTAGTGGCCAGTCATTTTGGTTTTTTTTTCCTTTTCTTTTCTTCTTCCTTTCCATAACTCACAAAAGAAAAAGAAAGAAGAGGAGAGGAGAGGAGCACAGAGAGAGAGAGGGAGAGAGAGAGAGAGAATCATCATCAACCAAAAATCAAACTCACCCAACACGTCATCATCATCACCGATAGAGATCAACCAAAAATCAAACCCACCCAATAAATCATCATCACACATATTCACAGAGAGAAAAAGAGATACAGAGAACGAGAGAGAGAGAGAGAGAGAAAAAGAGAGAGATACAGATCTGTGTATACACACAGAGGATGGCAGGTGCCGGTGATGGTCTGGCACCAATGATGGTCTGTTCCCTCTCCTTCGTCTTTCTTCCCTCATATTCTCTATTCCTTCTCTCTTTCTCTCTTCCTCCATCCCTTTGTTTTAGATATAAAAGAGGAAAAAAAATAATCCCAAATGACGTCATTTTGGATTTGGGCCACTCAAGCCACAGAAATTTCGAGCTCTGAAGCATTTTTGAAAATTAAAAATGACATAAACATTTGATATAGTTATATAGGTATAGCAATAGCAAAACTTGACTCAAGCACATATGAGTAACAAACTAACAACTTATCACATTGTCGATATCTATTGTCAAATCTAGAATATTTAAGAAAAAATAAATAATTAAGTGAATCAACTGAACTTTGTACTAAGCTAACTTCATTATATATTTAATATATATTAGGTTTAATATGCGAAACTTTTGGTCGATTTCGATTTAATTCAGTACACAAGGTGCCTAAACGAGTACCGAACCGAACCGAAAATCGAAAAAATAATTTTAAAAATCACACAATACGATTCTTATTAAAAAAATCAACCAAATATAGCCAGTTTGATTCGATTCAACCGGTTTGATTGATTTTTTCGATTTTTTTTTTTTACATTTATAATAGTAGGGGAGGTCCAATATATATATATTTTTATTAGTTAAGGTTCTTCTATTAAATTTTTCTGTGATCATATTAGAGAAATTTTAATGTGAAAATTAAAATTTCTTTGTGAAAATGTTGAGGGATCCCAACTACTATGAAAATATTATATGTCATTTATCTTATAAAATCTTAATATCAGAGATCTTAAAAAAAAAAAAATCCCCAAATCAATGTATTTGGCAAATGTTAAAAAAGAAAAAGGAAAGTAGTTGTAAAGCAATAGAAAACTTTTTTTTTTAGCACTTATCAATTAGTCCTATTAATTAAACTTATTTACATATAGGTCCTGACTAATAAATTTATCACTGTAAATTTATTCATAAAAATAAAAGAGGCTGATAAATTTATCAATATGACTTAATAAGTGTTCGTTTGGCATATAGTTTTTTTGGGCTTTTCGGCTAAAATAGTTACAAAAAGCGAAAATAGGCTAAAAAGTTAATAAGACAAGATGTCACTTCCAAATTATAATCATTTTATTTTTTCTCTCATAAAAGTCAAAAAATCAAAAAGTCTATCCCAAACGAGACTTTTTAGCCCAATGCTAAAATAGCAATAAAGTGAAAAAATTAAAAAACCAACTCATATCTCAAACGAAACCTAAATAATAAGTCTCAAAAGTAAGACCGGTTGATAATTTAACTCTTTTTTCGTTTGTTTTTTTTTTTGGAATAAATCAAGAGGAAATTGCAGAAGAATGAAAAGTTGAAAGAATAATTGCAAAAATGGGTTGGAATAAAAAATAATTGCATAAAACATGCAAACTAAGGTCAAGTTTGGCATCCTCAAAAAAATCTAAAAAGTCAAAAAGTCACTATTCTATTTAAATCACATCATCTTATTTAAGTCACATTACCTCTCTAACACATCACTTCAAACTCAACCCAAATCCAACCCATATTTCATAAAAAGTCAAAAAGTGCACTTATTTAGTCTTCCCAAACTTGGCCTAAAAAAGATTTTGCAAAACTATGATGCCATTTACACATTTACCCCATAATTCTTTCCATCATCCCTTTCTCTTCCTCTTCCTATCCTCTAATGCCGATGGCCAGTATTTTCCCACCAAATCTAGCCACTGGCCACTCCACCACTCTTCACCCCTTCCACTTTATCACTACTGTCATCCTTAACTGTCATCAACCTGTTATCACCACCAACTCCAACCCTCATCTTTTCTCATCTCTTTCTTTCACTTTTCCTCTCTATTCCCCTTCCCTTTTCCACCACCACAAGCCTAAAATCTACTACTCGTCAAAAACCCATCGTCCACCTGCGCCAACTTTTGTGCAATGGAGGTGTTTGGAAAGTTGGTTATTTTAGTGATTCATTTTAGTTTTTGACTTTGTAGGTTAAAATAATTGTGTTTGGAAAGAGGGTTGATTTTTTTTTTGTAATTAGATATGATATTTATAAGATAAAAAATAAAATAATTATGAATTTGATGTAATATTTTATTTTATTTATTATTTTAATATATTTTATCTTTTAATATTATTTTAATTCAAAAAGTCAAAAAAATTAGAATAATGCTTGAGACCTCGGATTGGAGGCCTCAAATTCCTTTTTTTTTTTTTTTTTTGGGCAAGGCTGTGTCAGTTTGTTTTTTTTTTTTTGGTAATTTCTTTTTCCTCTCTTTTTTTTTCTTTTTTTTTTTTTTTTGTGTTTGCAAAGGTGGTTCTGTGTAGGGGTGTGTTAAAAAATTAGACATCTCGCATCAACTCAGCCTATATAGTTTGATAAGGTGAGTGAGTTGAGTTGGACTAGTTGGATAATAAAATTGGCTGATCAGTTATGATGCTGGTTAAAATTTGTTAACTTCATGTAATTTTGTACGAGTCCATACTATATTTTTATTTCAAATCAGAAAACTTCGGAAGAATTGAAATCAAAGCCATTTCAATTTCTTCGAAATCTTCTTAATTTGAAATAAAAATATAATAGGGACTCGTACAAAACTATATAGAATTAACAAATTTTAACCAATAGTCTAACTGATCAGTCAATTTTATCACCCAATCAGTGCAACCTAATTCACCCACTTTATCAAATCGGAAAATCAGTGGGAGCACTAATTAGTGCTCCCACTAATTAGGTGGCAGTGGGTCCCACCAGTAATGATGTGATGTTTTGGTCTTGGAGTTGTATTTTTTTTTTTTTTTTACTTTTTTAATGCATTAGTGTTATTAGTGGTGGTGTTTTTAGTGGGATGAATCATTGTTGGGCTATGTTAGTTTTTTTTTTGTTTTTTTGGTTGGGTTGGTTTGGTTTGGTTTTTTTTTATTTATAAAAAAGATGGTTATATGTAGGGATGTGCTAAAAAACTAGACATTCCGCACCAACTCATCGTACAAAATTATATAAAATTAACAAATTTTAACCAACAGTCTAATTGATCAGTCAATTAGGTTGGACTGATTGAGTGATAAAATTGACTGATCAATTAAATTGTTGGTTAAATTTTGTTAATTTCATATAATTTTGTATGATAAGTTTGTACGAAATATCTAATTTTTTGATAAATCCCTATACATAATCACGTTTAAAATAAAAAAATAAAAAACAAACTAATACAGTCCAAAAAAAAAAAAAAAAGATTTCGAGGCAAATTGGAGGCATCTAGCACTACTACCAAGGTGGACGGCAGCGTGAGCTTCCTGATGTGGTTGTCTGGTAATTTCTCCTTAAGTCAATCATTATCAAAGGAGGAAAAAATTGACGGAATAAACTGTTGAAGCCATTGCTAAACAAAACTGAAGAAAAGGAAAGGAAAGGCGGCTTTCTGTGGAAACCTCGACTTAAAGCATTTTTCTTTGTCCTTGGTTCTTGGAAATTATTTAATAATTTGAAAATATTAAGTTTTCATATTTTAAATCAATCATTAATTATTTAATTTTTATATTGTTCCTCTATTTTTAATATAAATTGTGAGTCTTTACCTTTTTGTATTAATCAAAATCTTATGAAACACCACGTATTCATCTTCTAAAAATACTAAATAATCACCCTTTGTTCTTAGACAATTCACTTGAAGAGCTTAAGGTCATGTTTGTTTGGTATATTAAGTTATATAAGATTATTTGTGAAAAAATAATTAGTAAAAAAGTTGTTAATGTAAGAATTATTAGTGAGAGGATTAAATAAAAATGTGTTTATTTTAATGATAGTATAAGAGATGGTTAGTGATGAGATTATTAAATTATTATTATTAAAAATAAATAAATAATTTATTTTTATATTAAAAAAACTAAAACAAATATTAAAAAAATAAATTTTGTATAAAATAGACTTAATTTCCTTAGTATTTTTATAATCTCACCAAAAATCCAACCAGACTAATTTCCTTACTCAAGGAAATTACTAAGCCCTTAGACTATTAATCCGTCCTCCTTTTTCATTACCAAACATACTATAGATGAGATTTACAATCATAATAGTTTAATCCAAACACTCAAGCCGCGAAACAAACCTATCCCTAAATTGGATAGGATACTTTATGTAAAAAACATTACGTCATTGTGTACTACATGTAAAAACTGATAGCTACTAGGATAAAAATTAGATTAAAGATTTGTCTAGAGATGCAACTTTTTTTTGTAAAAAAAAAATGACTAAAACATGAAATGAAAAAATAAAATAAAATAAAGTGTTTAAAAATGATTTTTTAAACTTTTTATTTTAAAACAATGCAAAAAGTTTAAAAAAAAATACTAAAAATAACAAAACACAAAAAATAAAAAGCTCAAAAAATTTATTTTTAAAAATTCAAAACCAAAGAAAATTTGGATTTTAGTGAGCCTATGGCATGCACAGTCTTCATTATCTCAAACGTTCATGTAAAAATTAAAATATCTCAAATGTCTCAAATGTTCATGTTCTACGATCCTTTTTACAAATTAGTCATGTAAAAATTAAAATTAATTTGTCGTGTATTTGTTCAAATGGAATTCCTTTGATATACATACCTTGTTACTCATTTTTCTACTACATGTTATGTATTTTTATAATAAATGTTACATAATCGTCTAATAAAATTACGATAATTTGTAATTCCAAAAGTAATATTACACATTTTGTGGTTCAAAAATATTTCGACAAAAATGTGTAACATGTATCATAAAATGCATAACTTCATTTATGAATTACAAATTGTATACTCTACAAGAAAAATATATGTAACATATATAAGTAATAGGAAAATGCTCCGTAGCTCGAGCAAGTGAGGCTCGAATGGCCCGAAAAATACAAATACATTTTCTCTCTTAGAAAAATGCTTCGGACCCCCACTGGGGGTCGACCCCTAGTGAGGTGGCGCGCCGTGATTGGGCAAAAAAAAAAACTGTTTTATTTTTATTTTATTTTTTTTTGAGTTTCAGCCAGTGGAGGCTCGCCACTTCACTGGGGGTGCGACCCCTGCTGGGGGTCTGCAGCATAGTTGTTCTCTCTTATCTCTATCTCTCTCAAACTTGACCCAAGAAAGCTTTGATGATTGTTCTCTCTCCTCTCTTCAAAACCCACTCTCAAGAAAAGCTTTTCTTCAGTATTGGTTCCCTGCAAAGAAGAAGCTGTGATGATTACTCACTCACCAACACTGAACATGACCCAGGTTTATATAGAGGATATGAATCATCTCTCACCCAATTTCTATCAAAAAAAATTTACAATTCATCAAAGACTCCACCAAATTCTCACTCCCCTATTTTCTTTACTTCCTCTTCTTAGATTCTTCATCTATTTCTTCGATTCTTCTTCCTCTTTTTTTTTTTTTTTTTTTTTTTTTTTTTTTTTTTTCAGTGAGTTTTCTGACCCTATTATTTGATTATCTTCTTCTTCGATTAGATTATCCCTATTGGATTCTTCTTTTTTTCTAATCTATAGCCTTATTCCTCTTTGATTTTCATTCTGATTTTTTGATTTGGGTTTGATTTTGATTCGGTTTGGTTTTGGATTTGATTTGCCCTCACATCTTCTTCTCTTTTCCTTCCCCTGTTTTTTTCTTCTCTCTTCCTCCCTCTTCTCTCTTTCTCTGTCCTCTGTTACCAGTTTCAGAAGATAGCAGAAGAAAGCAGGGGAAAAAAAAAAAAAAAAAAAGTCAAAACGACGTCGTTTTGACGTCTCGAGCCACTCGAGCCAAGAATATTTCGAACTACCTAGCGGGGATCGTAAATAATAATAAAAAAGAGAGAATTACATCCCAACAGGACAAAATTTTGTTTTTATTTTATTTTATTTTATTTTTACAAAAACATGGAGGGGTGCAAGTCACAACTCTTCACTTGCATCCCACATATTTCGTAATTTTTTTTTTTTCTCTATCTCACTGGTCTGTAACTCTCCCTTTAAAAAAAATACATAACTAGTATACATGCTACACAGCCTAAACAATTTCCTAATTTAAAATCTAATTATATGATTTTAATTTTTTTAATCAACTTAATTTAATATATAAATAAAATCTTGAAAAATTTTAAAAATAAAAAAACGATTCGAATCACTTGGAACCGAGGCATAATATTGGAGGTGTTTCCTGCAAATTAATTAAGTTGTTTATAATTTATTTTAATTAAAAAATTTATGTGTAAGACTATTTAGTACAATTACTTACAACCTAAACATAAATAATTTAAATAAGTTTTTTATAAAAAAAAAAAAACTGTAGGATGCTTTTCACTTATATTTTCAAATTATTAACTTTAGACTTATAATAAACTACACCATTTACAAGTTATAATCCCAACCGTAGTAGCCTAATAAATAACTTGTTAAATGTGAAAAGACCAAAAAAAAAAAGAAGCCCCATAATAAAGCTTGACAAAATTCAATCAAAACAAGAGGGACAGTTTTGGTAATTCAACTTCTTCTGCTCAGTTATTCATCTTCTTCCTACTGCATCAGTTGTAGTAACACCATTCCCCGCAAACTTTCACTTGCAATTTCACCTCTTACAAAGTTACAATTCTACCATTGATGTACCTCAATGACTCAAATGACCTATATACCCAGAAACTTTCAAGCAAAAGAAGCCTCCAAGAGGGGCACAACTAGGACTGCAAACGAACTGAATCAAGCCGAGTTTTAATATGTTTAAACTTATTTATTAAGATTTTAACGAATTTGAATTCGAGTTCGAACTCAGTGAAAATTTGACGAACCAAGTTCGAGCCGAGTTGATTTTTAAGCTTGAGTCGAACTCGAGCCTGTTTACGAGCCTTAACGAGTTTAAAAAATTATAAATTCATACTTGCATATGAGATTAAAGTTACAATTAAAATTTTGATTATACAATTATATATATAATTTATATAAGCATTTAAAAAAAGTCAATATTTTATTAAAATAATAATACCTACTACCACTTTTATATAAATATACTATCTATAGTTAACTGTTATTTACATTTATATTTTTAAATATGTAAATAACATATTTATCTTATTTTTTATACATATTTTTGCATTATTTAATATATAAATAATAAATATTAAACGAGCCGAGCTTATGAACCGAGTTTTAGAATGTTTGGGCTTGTTTTATTAAAAATGAGCTCGAGCTCGAATGCAAAAAAAATTTAACAAACAAGGTTCGAACGAGCTCTTACCGAGCCGAGTTTAAGTCTGTTTACGAACAGCTCTATTCGTTTGCAGCTCTACATGCAACACAATATGCATACATACACATTTTGTGTTCGATTTTTTCTGTACAAATAATTTATGCTTGTAATCCCTATAATTTATTTTTGATACCAATATGGCTCTGTAGTTCTAATTGTTTTAATTTTATCAATAAATTTTACACACGGTCAATTAATTCAATTAATAACATCCATTAAAAAATTAAAAAGGAACCAATAATAAAATAACCTGTTGAAAAACAAATAAAATTATTTCAAATTTGACATGAACCCTTCAATTACTTTTGAGAATAATAAATGGACTATTTTAACCATTATTTTTAGTTCAAATTGTAAAAGAGCGTTATCAATTAAATTAAGGATAAAATATAAAAAAATTCAAACGTAAAACTAATTCAATTAAAACGAAAAAGACCAATTAATACAAGGTACAAACTACAAATACAAGGATGTAATTTGCCTAAAATTAAAAACACAAACATATCCTCCGAACAAAGCACCTGATCAAATCTTGAGGGCCAATTGTGTTTCTTTCACAATATATTTTTTTTTTTTTCCTGCCTAGATCAAAGTCTGGATTGCCCGAACAGAAGGATACCCTACATCCTTTGATTTGCAATTTCATGGATCGAGACTTTGGAGTCTCACAGTTCTTTGATAAAAATGAAAATAAAAGTCTGGACTGCCCGAACAGAAGGATACCCTACATCCTTTGATTTGCAATTTCATGGATCGAGACTTTGGAGTCTCACAGTTCTTTGATAAAAATGAAAATAAAAATACTAACTTTAAGTCAGAGTTTGGCATATATGAAAATATTATATATCATTTATCTTATAAAATTTTAATATTAGGAATCTTTAAAAAAAATTCTCAAAATTAATGTATTTGACAAATGTTTAAAAAATAAAAAAATAAAAAAATTCAGTGTATTTAGTTTCAGTTTTCTGAAAATTGAGTTTTTTATTTTTCATATTTTTTTGTTTTTAGTGAATATTTTTTAAATTTTAAGCAATGTTTTTATTTTTTTTTTAGATGCACCTTACTTAGATGTATTTAAATAGTAAAATATTTGTGAAAAAATATTTTAAAAAATTAATAAATACATATAAATATGAAAAATGTACTTAATTTTCATAAAATATGAAAAATGTATTGAATTTTCATAAAATATGAAAAATAGTAAAATATTAAAACAATTTCTTAAAATATTAAAAAAAATTTAATGAAAACATTAAAATACGGAAAATAAAAAAGTAGAATTTTCTGAAAATTATTTTCTGAAAACCAGAACCAAACAAACTGATTAGTTGTAAAGTCAGTAGAAAATTATTTTTTTGCACTTAATCTGTCACATTAATTAGACTTATTTATCTACATGTCATAATTGATAAATTTATTACTGTAAAGTTATTCATAAAAATAAAAGAGAATGATAAATTTATCACTTAGTAAATATATCAATAGAACTTAATAGGTAAGTCTCAAGAGTAAGACTTATTGATATTTTATCCTTTTTTTTTTTCTTTTTCTTTTGGAATCAATCAAGAGAAAATTGCAAAGAATGAAAAGTTGAAGGACTAATTGCAAAAATGGGTAGGAATAAAAAACAATTGCATAGTACATGCAAACTAAAAAAAGATTTTGCAAAACTATGGTAAAATTTACACATTTGCCCCCTCATTCTTTCCATCATCACCCTCTCTCTTTTTCTTTTCTATCTTCTAACAAAAATATTAAAAATCTAAAAAATTCTACTAAAAATTCTACCAAATATTTCATATGGGTATAAAATTCACATAAAACCCACACTAATCCCATACCATATAAGACATTGGATAAAAGTTTTAATAAAATTTTTAACACCTCTAACATTACTCATCCTCTAGAGCCCATAGCCACCATTTCCCCACCACCTCCAGCCACTGGCCACTTCACCACTCCTCACCCCTTCCACTCTATTACTACCGCCATCCCCAACTCTCGTCAATTTGTTATCGTCGTCAACTCCAATCCTTATTCTCCCATCTCCTTTCTCACGTTTCTCTCTATTCATCTCTCGTTTTCCACCACTGCACTGCTCGTCTAAAACCCATCGTCCACCACCCACCCCAATCTTTTGTACAATCTCACACCAGAATCACAAATTTGAAGGGTGGACGGCAATGTGGGCTTCGCGATGTGGTTGTCTGTAATTTCTCCTTAAATCAATCATTATCAATGGGGGAAAAAAATTGACTGAATAAACTTTATGGAATAAACTGTTGAAGCCATTGCTAGACAAAACTGAAAAAAGTTCAATAAAAAGAAAAGAAAAGGAAAGACTGCTTTCTGTGGACACCTTAGACTTAAGGGTTGTTTGGGATGACCTAAATAAGTATACTTTATATCTTTTTACGAAAAGATGTGTAGAAAAGTAGAGAGGTGATGTGATGAAAAAAAGATAAAAAGATGAATTATTTTGTGTATGCCAAACTTGGCCTTTGCTGCTTTAACCTCTTGGACAATTCACTACAAGAACTTAAACCGAATAAAAATCCCTAACTGCTCTTTGGCATATCATATTTGGGTTAAAATAATCATAAAAAATAAAATAAATTAAAAAACTAATAAAATAAAATATTATATTTAAATTATAATATTTTTATTTTTTCTCTCATAGAAGTCAAAAAAATCAAAAAGTCCATCCCAAACTAAACTTTTTAACCCCATGCTAAAATAGCAAAAAAAACTAAAAAGTTAAAAAACCAACTCACATCCGAAATAAACCCTAGCATCATGGTATGCTCCTTAGGGTTAAAATAACCATACAAGACAAAATAAGTTTTTTTTAGTAAAATTAGGGCTGAGTAAGGAATCCGTGAAATCCGTAATCTGATCTAGTCCAGTCCAATCCGATAGGTTTGGATTAGTTTTTTGAATCCGTGGTTCGGTTCCGGATTGAAGAATTAAAAATTCGTAGTCCACGGATTGGTTCCGGATTGAATCCCACGGTTCCGGATTGGAACCGATCCGAACTGTATACAAATAGTCTATATTTTTATTGTACATTCTCCCCCATAGTATCTTCTCTTATCCTATATAAAACCTAAACTCAAACTTAAACCCGCATAATATCTTCTTTTATTACTTTTGTTTGTTAGTTTTTAGTTTTAATTTGTAATGGTCTAAATACTATGGTGAAACTAATTTTCTTATGGTTGTTCAAATTCTAGAACAGTATGTCGCTATTATAGAAAGACATATTGCTATTGTGGAACTAATATAGCGCTATGTTTATGTTTTTATGAAATTAAAGTGTTATATATATTTTTTTATTATTTAATTATGTGAATCTGTGATCCTAAACCGATCCAATCCGTGTTTAAATGGATTGGTTCGGATTGGTTCCATGATTTAAACGGATTGGATTGATTTCAATTTTTCAGGAACCGTAAATAACGGATTGGTTTTGGTTTTACCCCAATCCGGTCCAATCCGAACCATGCTCACCCCTAAGTAAAACAGGATAAAATATCAATCCAATCTATAATTATTTCATTTTTTTTTTCACAAAAGTCAAAAAAAAAAAAAAAAAAATCTCAAACCAAGCTTCTTTTTTTTTTTTTGGTCGTAGACAGCCCAAACAAACTCTAAAATGTACATTGTTGGATCATATATTATATATAATTTTTTTTAAAAGAATATAAGATTGAATACTCTGCCCCGGTTTGGTTTTCTTGTTAGGATGAAATAAGTACATATGAACAAAAAAAAAAATTATAAAATTACAAAATGACAAAATACTTGATTTTGGATGTAAAATTATTAAATTGACCCATATACAAACAAAAAGTCAAAAAAGTATCATTTCTAAGTGGAGGATAATTTTATCATTCTAATGCAAAAAAGTCAAATAAAAAAACTAAACAAATAAAAAAATCTCAAGCTAAAAAAGGAAAAAAAAAGGCCAAAAAATCGACATTGCCAAACGACCCCTCTATGTAAACAGATTGCGTTGTGTACTACATGTAAAAACTGATAACTATTAGGATAAAAATCAGATTAAAGATTTGTCTAGAGGTGCAACTTTTTTTAAAAAAAATGGACTAAAATATGAAATGAAAAAATAAAGTGCTTTTTTCAAAGGGGAAAAACTAAAATGTTTAAAAATGATTTTTTAATTTTTATAAAAAAAAATGCACAAAGTAAAAAAATGAAAAAAAAAATTACTAAAAATTAAAAAACATAAAATAAAAAGGTCAAAAAAATTATTTTTAAAAAACTCAAAACCAAATAGAATTTGAATTTAAGTGAGCCTATGACATGTACTGTCTTCATTATCTTCATTGTTCATATTAGGGTATCTCTAATGGTTCACCAAATATTTTATTAAATTTGAGTAAAAAAAAGTACGAATTCCTCTATCTGATATCAGCCACTCCAACGGTGAATTGTAGTTGTCATCAAAACACAGGTTGTTCGGAGAGATGATCGGCTGGTCATCCGGCCGGTCGACTAGGCAAGAGCAAGTGGAAAAAAAAAATTCACCAGCCTGTTGACAGTCAATAGCAAATGAAATTTTTTTGTCTTTTTCTCCCCTCTCAATTTTGATTTCCATCTCTGTATTTCTATATTGCTCTCCATACACACATATATCCATGAGAACATTGCCCTGGAGTTAAATCCTCCACCAGAGCCTCATGCTATCTCATTGGACCAAAATGTTTCTCTCGTAAATTCGAAACTTTCAACCCAGATATGCCATTAAGATTGGATTTGATAAAACTCAACGACAAGCCATGTCAAAAATTAGCCGGTATGGATGATTATAATCAACATTAGTTTGGCCATTCTATTTTAGGGTGTACCGACTCCTCTCAGATTCTCAAGGGATATCCATTACATGTGTCTATGAAGAAAGAGATGAATGGGGGTGTGCGTACCGGATTCCGCACTAGATGAAAGTAGATCGGGGCTCCGCACTTAATTAGACTATCCAAGGATTGAGATTCCTACAGTAAGAAGCACCGTAAGAGCTGCCCAGCCGGGGTTGGCCGAATAACCCCTCCGGTGTGGAAATCAGTGATTGGAGAATAAGTGTAGAAAGTTGAGTTTGTTGTAAGTGGGATTCAGCTTAGATCAGTTATCTTCAATGTGAAGTTCATGTAGTATTTATAGAGTTCCTTGCTTGTTTCCCAAGATGATTTCATAGAGCTTTGGTGCTGCCAAGCTTCCTTTAACATTGCTCAAGGTAGGGGACCATTAAGTTGTTAGTAATGGATGCACACCCTTGTTTTAATCATGTTGATAACAGATCACATTCTTCTGGTTTAACTGTTCTCATGATTCTAGGTATAGGGGACTAGCTGAGATGGCAACCTGCACATGCATATACTCATGGCTCCCACGTTTCCCTGAGAGGTTCCCTCAGCTCGGCACCGTTGTGCCCCGGCTCGGCCCTTTGCGAGGCTACTATTGGGATGGGCTGGCCCATTCGGATAGTTGTGTATGGACTTGGCCTACTTTGGCTCTGATGATGGGTTCGGCCCATCAGCTCGGCCCATAGGATGAGTCCTTCAGCTCGGCCCTAGCCTAGTATTGCAGCCGGGCTGGCCTTTCCACTGCAAGTTGGGCCCAAGTGCTTGAGGACTTGGGTGAACTGTTAGTAATGGAACTGGGCTTAGTTGGGTTGTCCACATGCTCATCTGACCCTATTTGGATTTGGGCTTGGGGGATTGGACCGGCCCAAGGCTTGAGTCCGACGCATTTTCTATTTAGCCCCTTTATTTGCCCCCTAGCTCGCGCTAAGGTTCCCTGTGGGGGGAGCTATGGTTCTGTGCTCCAAGCATCGCGTCGTTTCGGTTTTACCCCAGCTCGGCCTTGGTGACTGTAACAACCCTCACTTTATCTTAGTCATGCTCGCATGCATTCACATGAATTTGTCTTGTTAAGTTGCATTCATGAGATCCTGTTTTGTTTTATCTAAGTGTTGTTGCATGCTTTGTTCCTTGTTTGGTGTGTGTTTAGCCAAGGTCATCTTAAGTCTAGGTTACACATTTGAACCTCTTACACCTAGGACCATCTTGGAACCACTTTGGTTGACCTCCACCTTCACCCTGGCATATTGGCTGAGATGTCATTATCTAGGCCGAGGTGTGTATCACCTAGGCCGAGATGTGTATCATCTAGGCCGAGATGTTATCATCTAGGCATCCTAAACCTTTGATCCTTGCACCTAGTGATCTTGTTCTGGACCGGTATAACCTAGGCCGAGGTGTGGCACATCTAGGCCAAGGTGTGGCACATTTGGACCATGTGTTATCCTTTCTAGCCGAGATCATTGCGACCCCTTTTTGCCGAAGCCGATGTTCTAACTCGAGATCCTCGCCCTATCAGAGTGCCTTTGCCACCTTGCTTGTTATACACACTTTGTCATGCTCTTGTCTTGTCAGTCAGTCACCTTTTTGAGGAAACCCAATCCGGTGGTGCCACGTGTCCCAGCAGAGGGTTAAGTCTGCTGGCAGTAGAGAAAACATATCATTTTGTCATATCTTTGTCCTAGGAAGAGAGAGAAGCTCTAGGAAGAGAGGAAGAGGAGTTCTTGAGAGAGAAGTAGATTTCCAAGCTTGATCCTTAGAGTCTAAACCGTTCGATCCGAGTGTTGAGGTTAGATTCTTGATTTACTCTTGTTATTCTTTATGTTTATTCGATCGCATTGCATGATCTAGCATGATTCATGAGCCATGCATTGATTTAAAGTTTGTTTTAGAAAGAGAAAAATGATGTTCTTGTGTTCTTGAAATAAAACTATGTTTTGATCCAAAAGTTTGTATCAAGATCCATGTTTTTGTATTTGTTTTCATGAAATCTCTAAGTATGGGTATCCAGGTCCATGTTTTCAAACTCATCTCATGAAATCTCAGATTTTGAATAAAGAAGTTATGATTTTAGTATTCATGTTCTTCATGTTCATGTTCTTCATGTTCTTCAAGGAAGGAAACCCAGATTTCCAGACTTTACCTTTCCCTAGGTGTGGTCACCGAGACCACTCTTGCCTAGATCTCACACTTAGGCCAAACATCGTATCTCACCTTGGCCTACCTTGCATGATCACTTGCACCATTAGTCTATCTTGCATGAACACCTCGGCAGACAGCCGTTCGCCGAAGCCTTGGTAACCACACCTCGGCTAAGAGGTGTGGGACCTCGGCAAAGACTTGGTTGGTACCTAGCATGTTTCCCCGAGATAAAAAATAGTGTTTTAACTTCCAGCATGTTTTGCTTTGACTTGACCTAGTTTTGAAAGAAATGCCGGGATCATTTGCACTCATGAAAAGCTTGTTTTAAGAATGCCTTTCATATCCATCTTTGAGCATCTCTTCTTGTCTTCTTGGAATGCATTCAATGGGATTTGTTATGAACTTGTAGGACTTGGACCCTTGCTTTAACCCCGATGTCTGAAGAGCTATGTGAGTGGTATTTTTAATAAAGTTATGTTATAAAGTTTTGATAAAGCCTTGTTTCGTCTTGGAAAAGTGTTTGTTCAAGCATGAATGATTATCCCTAATTTTGTATCAAGTATTATCTTGTTTTGATGACATTCTGGGAAAGTCCTTAGTGCCAGGGGACTATAATGCAACTGCACCCTTATTTTGAAAGTTCTTAGTGCCAGGGGACTATAATGCAACTGCACCCTTGTTTGAGATATCTCTCTTTGTTTTGCCACTGACGGTTTTCCGCATGGGTTTGTTTGTCCGGAATGTCATCGTTCGGTATTATGTAGATGTTATTAACATCGAAGAAGCTTTGAAAGATTTGATAGATAAACTTGGTTCATCCCTTTGATTTGTAAAGCTATGATATGTATTGTTTTGGAAAAGATCTCGGATATCATTCATTCAAACCTTTATTACTTATACCATTCACTGAGTATCCAAGCTCACCCTCTCCTTATATATATGTAGGTGCCGAGCAAGAGGGCGGTGACGCCTAGATGTGTTTTGCAAGTTGTTTTCGGATTCATTTTGCTAGCATCTTGAAGACTATGCTTCTTAGCTTTGTATTTCATGTATTTTGTATATGTCGGCTTGAGAAGCCTTTTGATCAAGATATAACATGTACTTTATTTTACTTTATTTTACCGGTATTCAAGTTGTAAAACTATGTTAAGATGCATGTCATTTCATTTGATTTATGCACAGCTCTTATGGACTACTTAGATTTAAATTTATTGCTTCCGCACATGTAAGCCCCATATGTATACTCTGATTGTGTGTGAATCTTTGTAAGTTGGGCTTTGGTAATCTCGGATTACTAGCCATCATGGCACCATTCTACTAGGGGCGGAATGGGGTCGTGACAGTGACGGTTCAATCCTGACACACAACCCCTGCATGCGTCCTTTCATGGTGACACGTGGCGATGTGGGATAGGTGTGCAGAGATAGTGCGTCGATTCCACACCGACGGTCGTGCTTCGTGTACCTTCACACCGGCTGTTGCAATAAATGCTCTGGGCTGTCAATCCAAAACCCTTTATCTGCTTTTCATTCTTCTAGAGAGCTTCAAAAAACCCTTTCCGTTCCTCTGAGCCAGTCTTGTTGGTGCTCTGTCCAGTCGTTCCGCTGCCGTTCTTGTTTCAGCATCGCCTGCTCACCACCACTGTTCTGATCTCTGTAAGTTCTCTTGTAATTCTTCTTTCCCTGTCTTTTTCTATTTCAATCATCTCGTTTGACCCTTGCGCCGTTGTATTCCACATCTTAATATCTGAGTTCCTCCTCTGTACCACTAGGTTTGGTTTAATGGAAAAGTTTCGCTCATTAGTTGATACTCCTGAAGCCATGGCCATGTTTCGTCGTGAGTATAATGTCCCCGATGATGTGACCCTTTCGCTGGCAAGGGTCGATGCCAAGCGTATGGGCACTAGGAATACTGCCGCCTTTCCAATTGCGTCCATCGTTGAGGGAGGGCTCGACCCTCTGGTGCGCCGATTTCTGCACCAGGTTCAACTCACCCCAATGCAAGTGTCTGTTAACCTGTTTCATGTCGTCTGTGGTGTGTCCACTCTCAACAGGCGATTTGTCACGACCCAAACCCGGCCCTATGGGTTTAGCACCGTAACTGGCCAGTAATCCGTGATTACCAAAGGCCTGCTTAACAATCATACGATATAACAGAGTTCAGGGCCTGGCGGAAGCCAAAACAATAAATGAATAGTGTCCAATGAGCTGTGACAATCTGTATGCCAAAAAGTTTTTCATTCACATGTACATAGAACAGTACAGTACAATACGGCATACATATATATACACATCCATAACAGTCGGTGAAAACAGGGACTTAACCCCTTGGACAGTACAGTAAACAGTAACAGTCTATACAATGGTCCCACAACAGTACAAAACAGTGAGACAGTCAGGGGAAATACAAAAGACCCCAAAGCCATAGCATGGCAACACGGAACCTCGCAGTGAGGCACATAGGCTGGCTTGACAAAACTGGGGACCAATCCCACGCTCCTAGCTCCGGTCGGGCTGCTGAGAACCTACATATATATATATAAACAGTGAGCTAAAGCCCAGTGAATAACATAATGTGTAAAGGGGTTATGAATGAATGTCCTTACAGTAATGAAATCAATTCATTAAACAGTATTTCAATCTTTCAATATTTCAATCAATCAGTATTTCGATCAATCAGTATTTCAATCAATCAGTCATATGTGGTACATCCATTAGCCTATAAACAATAGGTCCAAAAGGACCGGGCCTTAACAGACCCAACAATAGTGATGGCCATCAAGCAATAACAATATGGTTCCACGAGGAAACCGACAGAGCTCTGTATCAATCAATAACAATGGGTGCTAAGGATGCCACAATACAGTTCGAAATACAGGACATACATTCATTCAATAAACAATATCAGTTCAATAAACATTTCAGTTCAGTATTCAAAAGATAACCATTTTGAACATATCTTTACACAGTCTATTACTCACAGAGATTGGGCTATTAGCAGCTAGAGCGTGTCCCCGAGAGCCAACCCTAAACAATTAACAGAATAGAACACACACTAAGTTTACAGTTGGAAAGGATGTTAATTAAATCCCTAAATTTCCTCGGTGTGGTTCTATGTCTAAATCCTCATTAAGATGCCTTAAACTAGGCCTAAGAATGCCTAGAATGGGATGAGGATGCAAAAATACACTTGGAAGGCATTTTTCAAAAGTTGCTGAAAATAAGAGCTTCGCTCGAGCGAGCCTTCCTTCGCTCGAGCGAGCTTCCAAAATCAAAGGCTTCGCTCGAGCGAGAAATCCTTCGCTCGAGCGATCTGCATGAACAGTGAAAGTACTGGTTGCTGGAATTTTACGCGCGATGGTCGCTCGAGCGAGATTGCAAAATCAAAGGGCTCGCTCGAGCGAGGAATCCTTCGCTCGAGCGAAGAAGCCAAATCTGGAATTTCCAGATTTGCCTTCCAAGCTCAAACCAAGCATTCTATACATCAAAACTCGACCTCTTGGGCCCAAATTCTGGGGAATACATCCCAACTCAAAGAATAACAAGTTTCAAAAGCCAATTTGAGAATTCAAGCCCCAAAGGTGAGTTAATTAAATTCCAATTCAAACCCAATTTCAAGAATAATATGAACACATGCAATGCATGGGTTTTAAACCAATTTCAATCTTCAAATCTTGCTCCAAAGAGCTCCAATCTTTCAAAACATCTTGAAAACATGGACTATGATAAAAACATGGACATGCATGTATCATTCTCCAAGAATTTAACTACATAATGCAACAATATGGCCATGCATGTAACAATCAATCTTTAATTCAACATATTTGAACAATTTCATGTCTTAACCTCTCTATAACCATGATGCATGCAAGATGGAACTTAGGAATGACAAGAAGATGATGTTTTTCTTACCTAAGTCTTCAATTTCTTGTTTAGGAGTTCACTTTAGCAATTTATCCTACCAATCTCCAAGTTCTTGAGCAATTTCAACAAATGAGCTTAATCCTCTCACTCTCCCTCTATTTCTCTAAGTTTGGTCGGCTAGAGTGTGCAAGAAGAATGGCTGATCAATGTTTCAATTCAAGTGTATATGGCTCTATTATAATATAAACAAGGGTCCACTATAGGTGGCAATTCCGTAATTAAGTCCAAGTCTTCAATTAATCAATATTTAATCTAATTTAATCATTCCTAATCAATTTTCAGATAAATATATCATTAAATCACAAATATTTTACCGATTACAAAACATCAAACGGTTCCTAAATCGGCCGCCGATAAGGCCTTCAATTAACAGTTTAAACACACAAATTTAAACAGGCATACAATCAATTAAACAGATACAATGTGCAATTCAATAACTAAACTTATTCAATTTCAGTTTCGATTTCAATCGGTCTATCCGGTACTTCAATCAATTCGATTATCAATCATTATCAGTTCAGTTTAGCGATAATCAGTATATAATTCAGTGGTTACTGGTAATCAGTAACGAGGGTCGTTACAGTCTCCCCTCCTTATAAGGAGTTTAGTCCTCTAAACTCGAGTTACCTTCAGTTTGGAAGAAAACAGGATCCAGTGGAAACAAATCAGGATATCTTCTTGCCATGTCATCTTCCCTTTCCCAGGTGGCATACACCCACCCATGGTTCTGCCAGTCAACTTTCACTAACGGAATTTCCTTGTTCCTCAATTTCTTGATCCGTCTGTTTACAATCTGTATAGGCCGTTCCTCGTAGGTGTAGTCATCACTCAACACTATCCGAGTAGGCTCAATCACATGGAACGGATCTCGAAGATAGTCTCAACATCGAAATGTGGAAGACATTATGCATATGCTCCATTTCAGGAGGAAGCGCAACTTGATACGCCACCGGATTGATTTTCTCAATAATCTCATACGGTCCGACATATCTCGGTGCTAACTTGCCTTTGACTCCAAAACGAGTCTGGCCTTTCATTGGTGTCACTTCCACAAAAACGTGATCACCCACTTCATACTCTCTATCCCGTCTTCTGACATCTGCATAACTTTTCTGTCTACTCTGTGCAGTTTTCAGTCTCTGCTGTATCAGTTTCACTTTCTCAGTCGTTTCGTATACAATCTCGGGCCCAAGTAACGGCCCATCTCCAACTTCTGCCCAGCAAATTGGAGATCTACACTTTCTGCCATACAATGCCTCGAAAGGCGCCATTCCAATACTCGAATGATAGCTGTTGTTGTAGGCGAATTCAGCCAATGGCAAATGACTTTCCCAATTTCCCTGAAAATCAAGGACACACATTCTCAGTAGATCCTCTAGAGTTTGGATGGTCCTTTCTGACTGTCCATCTGTCTGAGGATGATAGGCACTACTCAGCCTCAATTCAGTACCCAATGCAGTCTGTAGGCTCTGCCAGAACCTCGATGTAAACTTCGAATCCCTGTCAGAAACAATAGATACAGGCACTCCGTGCAGTCTAACAATTTCATCAATATAAATAACAGCCAATTTATCCGCATTATAAATTGTCTTGACAGGTAGGAAGTGTGCAGATTTAGTCAGTCTATCAACAATAACCCAAATAGAGTCCATACCTTTCCTGGAGCGAGGTAATCCAACAATGAAATCCATCGTGATATGCTCCCATTTCCACTCTGGTATGGATAAAGGTTGCAGTAATCCAGCAGGTCGTTGATGTTCAACTTTGACTTGTTGGCAATGAAGACATTTGGACACAAAATCGGCAATTTCCTTCTTCATTCCTGGCCACCAAAAATTCTGTTTCAAGTCTTGATACATTTTCGTATTCCCCGGGTGAATCGAAAACTTCGAACTGTGGCCTTCTTGCAGGACTCTTCTTTTCAATTCAGAATCATTTGGTACACACAGTCTGTCTTGAAATTTCAGTACATTGTTCTCAAATTTGAATCCCGGTTTCAGTTTTGAATCCCTTTCTTCAATGATTTTCTTCAAGTAATCATCCAGTTGCTGTTTCTCCTTAATTTCTTCAATCAAGGCTGGTTGAGCAGAAATAGCAGCTAAGGTTCCACCTTGTTCTTTCAAAACAATTTCAATTTCAGACTTTTCCAGATCATGAAGCAATTCTTTCTGCCCGGTGAGCAAACAGGCTAAGTTGGCAATTGACTTTCGGCTCAATGCATTGGCAACGGTGTTGGCTTTTCCCGGATGGTATAAAATCTGTAAGTCATAATCTTTGATCAGTTCTAGCCATCTCCGCTGTCTCATATTCAGTTCTTTCTGTGTGAAAAAGTACTTTAGGCTCTTATGGTCGGTGTAGACTTCACATGTTGCTCCATACAAATAGTGACGCCAGATTTTCAATGCAAATACTACTGCAGCAAGTTCAAGATCATGGGTTGGGTAATTCTTTTCATGCGGTCTCAACTGTCGGGAAGCATAAGCAATAACTCTCCCATTCTGCATTAAAACACATCCCAAACCCTTATGAGAAGCATCACTAAATATAGTATAACCATCCGTACCTGTAGGTAGAGTCAAAATTGGTGCAGTCACAAGTCTAGTTTTCAATTCTTGGAATGCTGATTCCCTTTGGTCAGTCCAATCAAATGATACCCCCTTCTGTGTCAACTGAGTCAATGGTAAGGCAATTTTGGAGAAAATCTTATTGACAAACCTTCTGTAATACCCGGCTAGTCCCAAAAAGCTTCGGACTTCAGTCACATTTGTTGGTCTAGGCCAGTTTACTACAGCTTCAATTTTCTGCGGATCAACAGAAATTCCATCTTTGCTAACAACATGTCCCAAAAACATCACATGATCAAGCCAAAATTCACATTTAGACAGTTTAGCATATAGTTTCTGTTCTCTTAAGGTTTGCAGGGCAAGTCTCAGATGCTGTTCATGTTCTTCTACAGTCTTAGAATATATCAATATGTCATCAATGAATACCACAATGAAATCATCAAGGTATGGTTTAAAAATTCTGTTCATGAGGTCCATAAATGCAGCTGGGGCATTCGTGACTCCGAACGGCATAACTAAAAATTCATAGTGGCCATACCTCGTTCTAAAAGCAGTTTTATCAATGTCTTCCTGTTTTACTTTCAATTGGTGATACCCCGATCTAAGGTCAATCTTGGAAAACACTTGTGCACCCTGTAACTGATCAAACAAATCATCAATACGCGGCAATGGATATTTATTTTTCACAGTTACCTTGTTCAGTTCGCGATAATCAATGCACAGTCTCAGTGAGCCATCTTTCTTCTTCACAAATAAAACAGGCGCACCCCACGGTGAAGTACTAGGCCTGATAAACTTCTTGTCCAGCAGTTCCTGCAATTGTACTTTCAATTCTTTCAATTCGGTTGGAGCCATTCTGTAGGGAGCTTTAGACAACGGCTGTGTACCCGGTACAACATCAACTGTAAACTCAATCTCCCTGTCAATCAAATCCCCTGGTAGATCATCTGGAAATACATCTGGGAATTCTCTAACTATAGGAATGCAATTCACATCAGTTTTAACATTATCAGTAGCAGATACAGTCAGTACAGAACACAGATATCCCTTACACCCCTTTCTAATCAGTTTGACAGCCTTTACAGAAGAGATCAAATACGGAGGAGGTACTACTCCAACTCCACTAAATACAAATTCAGGTAAACCAGGTGGTCGGAAAACAACTTGTTTGGTCACACAATCGATAGTGGCATGATATTTTTGTAACCAATCCATCCCCAATATTACATCAAAATGATCTATGTTCAACGGTAGCAAATCAATAAACAGATGCATATCCCCAACAATAATCTCACAAGCAGGATACGTATATGCACATGTCATGGATCCCCCAACAGGTGATGATACAGCTAGCAAGTAATTCATAGGTTCTAAGGGTCTATTCAATTTACGCGAAAAAGCATGCGACACATAAGAATGTGTAGACCCCGAATCAATCAATACATATGCATTCTGAGCACAGATAGAGAGGATACCTGACACGACAGTCTTAGTGTTTTGCACGTCTCCCGGTACTAGGGCGAACACTCGGCCCTGCCTCATAGGCTCTTTCCCGGTAGCTTTGGGGTTAGGTTTTGGTGTTGCAGTTGATGCTGCTGCGCTTGGTGCAGCTTTACTACTTGATTGCGGGTTAGAGGGGCAGTCTTTAATCCTGTGGCCCACCTTGCCACACTTGAAACAAGCTCCAGAAATCTGATAGCAAACCCCTTTGTGTTTGTTGCCACATATAGAACAGGGTGGAGTGAACCCACTCCCTTGGCTGGGGCTAGTCATCGACCCCGTATTCTGTTTCTTGTTTGCAGAGTTATGCTTGCCTTTCTTAAATTTAAAACCTTGCCTTTTCCCTTGCCACTCAGTGGTTGGTGTTTCAGACTGTTTCACTGCTGCAATATTTGACTCGGCCATTAATGCCCGGTCGTGAACACCCACATAAGTTGGCATTTTCAAAACATTTATGCGATCATGTATAGCAACACTAAGGCCACCTTCAAATCTCCTGGCCTTCTTATAATCGGTGTCCACCATATGTGGTGCATACCTAGCAAGTTCGGTAAATTGCTTCTCATACTCGGCAACAGACGTTTTGCCCTGTCTCAACTGTTCAAACTCAGTTACTTTTCTGTCCCTGATGCACTGGGGAAAATATTTTTCAAAGAAGGACTCCTTGAACTGAGCCCAAGTCACTACGGTGTTTGCATCACGGGTCAACATCCACCACCTTCTAGCTTCTTCCTGTAGTGTAAAGGTGGCTAACAATACCTTGTGTGCTTCTGAGCACGGAAACACCTCAAATAACTTTTCTGTTTCAAGGACCCATGCTTCAGCCTTTAGCGGTTCTAAGCCTCCCTGAAAGGACGGCGGTTTCATCTTGCTGAACTTATGAGTCAACGCAATAATGTCCACCTCATTAGCATTCACATTCCGTACATTTGGTGCATTCTGTTCCGGCTGAACCGGAGGAGGAGGAGGTGGCTGTTGGTTCTGTTGTCGGTCCAGTCTTTCAATTACCAGTCCCATCATTTGTTCAAGTCTGGCCATTCTGGCCTCAGAGGAGGATGCTTCAGTTTCATTTGCATTATCCATTTCACTATAAAACAGTTATGACAGTTATCATTATAAACAGTTGTACAATTGGACAGTTTAACATTTTCACATATATCCAGTCAATCATAAGCACACATTTTTCATGTTAATGCAATGTCCTAATCACTTTTCTAGGACACCTTATAGC
The DNA here is from genome assembly GCA_036172215.1 of Camellia granthamiana. Classification (NCBI taxonomy): domain Eukaryota; kingdom Viridiplantae; phylum Streptophyta; class Magnoliopsida; order Ericales; family Theaceae; genus Camellia; species Camellia granthamiana. The sequence continues at coordinate 69,452,270 of CM069916.1, read as the reverse complement.
TCATTTGGACACGTGTGTGCGGTATAACTCGTGGTTAAGTATCGCTCTGATACCACTCTGTCACGACCCAAACCCGGCCCTATGGGTTTAGCACCGTAACTGGCCAGTAATCCGTGATTACCAAAGGCCTGCTTAACAATCATACGATATAACAGAGTTCAGGGCCTGGCGGAAGCCAAAACAATAAATGAATAGTGTCCAATGAGCTGTGACAATCTGTATGCCAAAAAGTTTTTCATTCACATGTACATAGAACAGTACAGTACAATACGGCATACATATATATACACATCCATAACAGTCGGTGAAAACAGGGACTTAACCCCTTGGACAGTACAGTAAACAGTAACAGTCTATACAATGGTCCCACAACAGTACAAAACAGTGAGACAGTCAGGGGAAATACAAAAGACCCCAAAGCCATAGCATGGCAACACGGAACCTCGCAGTGAGGCACATAGGCTGGCTTGACAAAACTGGGGACCAATCCCACGCTCCTAGCTCCGGTCGGGCTGCTGAGAACCTACATATATATATAAACAGTGAGCTAAAGCCCAGTGAATAACATAATGTGTAAAGGGGTTATGAATGAATGTCCTTACAGTAATGAAATCAATTCATTAAACAGTATTTCAATCTTTCAATATTTCAATCAATCAGTATTTCGATCAATCAGTATTTCAATCAATCAGTCATATGTGGTACATCCATTAGCCTATAAACAATAGGTCCAAAAGGACCGGGCCTTAACAGACCCAACAATAGTGATGGCCATCAAGCAATAACAATATGGTTCCACGAGGAAACCGACAGAGCTCTGTATCAATCAATAACAATGGGTGCTAAGGATGCCACAATACAGTTCGAAATACAGGACATACATTCATTCAATAAACAATATCAGTTCAATAAACATTTCAGTTCAGTATTCAAAAGATAACCATTTTGAACATATCTTTACACAGTCTGTTACTCACAGAGATTGGGCTATTAGCAGCTAGAGCGTGTCCCCGAGAGCCAACCCTAAACAATTAACAGAATAGAACACACACTAAGTTTACAGTTGGAAAGGATGTTAATTAAATCCCTAAATTTCCTCGGTGTGGTTCTATGTCTAAATCCTCATTAAGATGCCTTAAACTAGGCCTAAGAATGCCTAGGATGGGATGAGGATGCAAAAATACACTTGGAAGGCATTTTTCAAAAGTTGCTGAAAATAAGAGCTTCGCTCGAGCGAGCCTTCCTTCGCTCGAGCGAGCTTCCAAAATCAAAGGCTTCGCTCGAGCGAGAAATCCTTCGCTCGAGCGATCTGCATGAACAGTGAAAGTACTGGTTGCTGGAATTTTACGCGCGATGGTCGCTCGATGCTCGCTCGAGCGAGATTGCAAAATCAAAGGGCTCGCTCGAGCGAGGAATCCTTCGCTCGAGCGAAGAAGCCAAATCTGGAATTTCCAGATTTGCCTTCCAAGCTCAAACCAAGCATTCTATACATCAAAACTCGACCTCTTGGGCCCAAATTCTGGGGAATACATCCCAACTCAAAGAATAACAAGTTTCAAAAGCCAATTTGAGAATTCAAGCCCCAAAGGTGAGTCAATTAAATTCCAATTCAAACCCAATTTCAAGAATAATATGAACACATGCAATGCATGGGTTTTAAACCAATTTCAATCTTCAAATCTTGCTCCAAAGAGCTCCAATCTTTCAAAACATCTTGAAAACATGGACTATGATAAAAACATGGACATGCATGTATCATTCTCCAAGAATTTAACTACATAATGCAACAATATGGCCATGCATGTAACAATCAATCTTTAATTCAACATATTTGAACAATTTCATGTCTTAACCTCTCTATAACCATGATGCATGCAAGATGGAACTTAGGAATGACAAGAAGATGATGTTTTTCTTACCTAAGTCTTCAATTTCTTGTTTAGGAGTTCACTTTAGCAATTTATCCTACCAATCTCCAAGTTCTTGAGCAATTTCAACAAATGAGCTTAATCCTCTCACTCTCCCTCTATTTCTCTAAGTTTGGTCGGCTAGAGTGTGCAAGAAGAATGGCTGATCAATGTTTCAATTCAAGTGTATATGGCTCTATTATAATATAAACAAGGGTCCACTATAGGTGGCAATTCCGTAATTAAGTCCAAGTCTTCAATTAATCAATATTTAATCTAATTTAATCATTCCTAATCAATTTTCAGATAAATATATCATTAAATCACAAATATTTTACCGATTACAAAACATCAAACGGTTCCTAAATCGGCCGCCGATAAGGCCTTCAATTAACAGTTTAAACACACAAATTCAAACAGGCATACAATCAATTAAACAGATACAATGTGCAATTCAATAACTAAACTTATTCAATTTCAGTTTCGATTTCAATCGGTCTATCCGGTACTTCAATCAATTCGATTATCAATCATTATCAGTTCAGTTTAGCGATAATCAGTATATAATTCAGTGGTTACTGGTAATCAGTAACGAGGGTCGTTACACGATTGGGTTTGAATCTCGATATTTGGACATTTTGGGCTGTTACACTCTCTCGCACAACAAGGATCACAGCACGTACTACCTGCGTGTTCGTTCCATCGACTGTCATCTGATGACTAGTTTGCCTGATTCAGACAAGCACAATGACGATTTTCTGCAAGTTGGTGGCAACTGGAAGTTCCTTGCTGGGACCGAATTCCAGTCCGAACAGATGCCCCTGAAGGATGGCTACCCAAGTTCGAATCCTTCCTCTAGTGTCTTTTGTATTCCTTGCCTTTGTTTTGGATGTTGCTTTAATGTGGTACCTTTTCTTTTTCTTGCAGAGGCTTCTCGTTTTCAACGTAGGCCGAACCAAGAGAACGATGAGGCCATCAAAGCCGTTCTGAGGTACAAGAAGAGGTCTGCACTAGAGTTGTTGGATTACCAAGCGACTTACCGTTCCGTCATTCCCAAGAAGGCGAGGCTTGCGGCATCCCTTCTAGATTCCGATACTGAGACTAATACATCCATCACCCCTCTGGTTACGAATTGTCGCCGGAGTTAGGGTGCACTGCCTGAAAGGATGCCCTCTCCTGCCCCCAATTTCACAGGGGGTGGGTCTGTGTCGAAGAGAAGAGTGCTGGTGGATTTGGAGGCTGAGGCTTTTGGCGCCTCTGATGCATTGGAGACCTCTTTGTTGAAGGCTGAGGCGAAGAGCCTCATGGATGTAAAATTGGAAGTGGGGGCTTCTGGAACTCACGCTGCTACTGCCGAGCCCTTCGCTTCGGTTGCTGCGAGGGCAAAAAAGAGAAGGAGAGAGATCGGCAAGGCAGTGGTAGGGGAAACTTCTGAAGATCTCATTGAGAAATGGGAACCACCGATGCTGGATCAAGGCAAGCCCATTTCTATCTCTGATTTGATTATTGCTTCCCAAGACTTTGCTTTTGACTTGACTAAGACTCTGTTGATGCCGGTGGACATGGCTGACCATAATGGGCCCCGCGATATTCCTATTTTGAAGGGGACCCTGCAGATGATGACTGCTGTAAGTGCATTATTGCTTTGCTAGTTTTTGGTGTTATGCTACTGTTTTTTTTCTTTTAATACTTTGTAGTCCGTTGTAGTGTATTCAGAGGATACATCTGTCCATCACCCAAGCGGAGGAACTGGAAAAGGCCGTACTGGAGGCAGCTATGAATGCTGAGAGACTGACAGTGAGCTTGAAGGCCGAGAAGGAAGGACGCAGAACTGCCGAAAGGGAAGCTTTCCGTCTGAACAAGGTTGTTACTTCAGCTGAAAAGTCAAAGGAGGCTGCTATTGGGGAGCAGACTCAACTTGAAGGAAAAGTGGCAGAGCTGGAGGCCGTTATTGCGGTGATGGCTGCCGAGCATTCTACGTTGGAGGCCAAGTACTGGCAACAAGGTTGGTATGAGGCTGGGGTTGCTTATAAAGAGGAGGTTCTAGTGCTGCGAGACAAAGCTCTTTCTGAAGGGTTGGTTGAGTGCCCTAGCCGCTGCCCTGGTTCCTGAAGGCTCTCCCCTGTTTCAGGATGTCCCAGTTCTCTTAAGGTCCCTGGGTTCAAAGATTGTTTCTACCCCTGCAGTTCTTCCGGCTGAGGTTTCCCAGAAATTGATTCTGCAAACAAGACTCAGGAGAGTGATGCTGCCATCGAGACAGTGAACGTTGAAGGGGGTGGAACCCTAGAGACTGAAGCCGTGGGAGACGTGGTTAAGAAAACTTCCACTTCTCAGGAAGTCGGGGCTGCCTCTACTTTTCCTCCCCAAGACGGCCTGGACAAGATTGTGGACACTGCTCCTGGGGTTCCCTCTGTTGATGAAAGCTGAAGTTTTCTCTAAAAAGATTTGAAGTTTTTGCTTTTTGGACTTTCTTTTGTTTTGATGTACTGTGGCTCGGTCTCCTTGACGAGTTCTTTCTCTATACTTGCCAAGATAGTTTTTCTTTTTTTCTTTTTTTTTGTTGCTTGCTGTGAGGCCATCTGTGCCTTTGTTGGATGATGGAATTTTTCTTTTGAATTTGTAATCTGATGCTATCTAGCTTCTATATCTGCATGTTTTCTATACTATTTGCCCCTGGCCGAGCATCGTTGGGACCTCGGGGCCGAACGTATGCTCGGTCTGGTTCTGTATTGTTTGCTCCGGCCAAGCTCTGTTGGGACCTCTGGGCCGAACATGTGCTTGGTCTATACTTGGTTTTGTAATGAAAAGAAGAGGGTCTTACGTAGGTCCAGGTTGATTCTAAAAAATAATTGTTTGCCTCCGCCTGGAGCTAAGTAAGATCTGTACTGGAGACTGTGCTCTCTAGGCAGAGTTGCTTAAGTCTGTTGCAACTTTGATATCATGAATGTACTTGAATGGGATAAAGATATGAAGAGGTGTCTTACTCTGGTCCAGGTTGGTCTGAAAAACAATTGTTTGCCCCCAGCTGGAATTGAGTAAGACTAGTACTGGAAGTTTGTTCCTGATAGAGTTTAGTTTAGTCTGTTCCAACTCTGTATGCAGCAGCACTGAAGTGTTGATGTAACGATACTTAAGAGATTTTGTAGATTCAGAGATGTTTACTTAAGATGTGTTAGTGCGGTTTCCACCAAGCAATTCCACTTGGCTAAAGTCTAATTTAGTTGCCAAACATAATTCCACCAAGCAATCCCACTTGGCATGTTTGAGTGCTAACTAAATTTTAATTCTGTTCAGTCGTTCTGAAACTAAGTCCATTTGGGTTAAGACCAAAGCTAATTCCGTTTGATAAACATCAAAGCTATTTCCGTTTGGTATGTACCAAAGCTAATTTTGTTTGATAAACATCAAAGCTATTTCCGTTTGGTATGTACCAAAACTAATTCCATTTGATAAACATCAAAGCTATTTCCGTTTGGCATATACCAAAGCTAATTACAAAAATTCGACAGTCTCAAGAGAAGTGAGGAGACAGTTGTATTGGCCAAAAGATAAATGTCTTTACATCTTGATAGAGAAGTTGGGACTTAATTCTATTGATAGTATTTCTTAAGATTTGCTACAGTCTAGGGCCGTGGTATGGTTCGGCCTTTAAGGTCCTCTAGGTAGTAAGCTCTATTTCCAGCAACAACTGTGACTTTGTAGGGACCCTCCCAGTTAGGCCCAAGTTTTCTTTCTCCGGGCACCCTTTTGTGATCCATAACTTTCCTCAAAACCAGTTCTCTGGGCGTGAATTGTCTTGGAAAGACTTTTTGGTTGAAATTTTTAATGAGCTGCTGCTGATACGTTACCAGTCTGATCAGTGCGGCTTCTCTTCGGCCTTTTGCCATATCCAGTGCTTGTGCAATATCTTCCTCGTTACTGGTGCTTTCAAACAATTTAGACCAGAGGGTTGGGAGACCTACTTCGAGTGGGATGACAGCCTCCATTCCATAAGTTAGTGAGTAAGGTGTTTCCCCCGTTGAACGTCGTGCTGTGGTTCGGTACGCCCATAGCACGTGGGGTAACTCTTTAACCCACTTTCCTTTCGCATGCTCAAGCCGTTTCTTTACTCCGTTGATGATGGTTTTTTTGACGCTTCTGTCTGCCCATTACTTTGTGGGTACCCTGGAGAAGAGTTCCGATATTCGATTCTGAGGTCGGCACAAAACTTTCTGAAGGTCTTTCCATCAAACTGTGTCCCATTATCCGCAATCAGTACCTGCGGGATGCCGAAACACACTACTACGTTCCTCATGACGAACCGCTTTGTGTCTGCTTCTTTGATACTTGCCAGTGCTTCGACTTCAACCCACTTAGTGAAATAGTCGGTTGCAGCAATGAAAAATCGTCTGTTCCCAGTGCCACGTGTCAATGGTCTAACAATATCCAGACCTCATTGGGCAAATGGCCATGGGCTGGTGAGTGGAGTGAAAGTTTTGGTTGGCTGATGAATTAGCGGGGCAAACCTCTGGCATTTATTGCACTTCTGAACGTATTGCTATGTATCTTGTTGCATCTGTGGCCACCAGTACCCATGGGTGAGGGCTCGGTGCGCCAGTGACCTTCCTCCAACGTGGCATCCACAAATCCCTTCATGAATTTCGTAGAGGACATTCTCGACCAGATTTGGATGCACACACAAAAGATAAGGACCGAAATAGGAGCGTCTGTACAGCTTCCCAAATGGTGAGATCCAAAACCGAGCTAACCTATGTCTGACTTTGTTGGCTTCCTTTTTATCTTCAGGGAGGGTGCCAGTTTTTAGAAAAGCAAGTATCGGATCCATCCAGCTTGGCTCTAAGTTACTGCAGAGGACTGGAGACGCAATACTTGGTTCTGACACGAACTCAACCCAAATTTTTCTAGCATCCTTGGTGTCTACTGACGAGCCGAGGCAAGCTAGAGAATTGGCATGGCTGTTCTTGTCCCTACTGATTTGTTCTACTAGTATGGATTGAAATTTTTTGAGTAGATCTTTAGCCTTACCTCCGTACATGGCCATTCTTTCATCTCGTGTTTCACAGACCCCAGAAAGCTGGTTCATCACCAGTTGTGAGTCACTGAAAACAAGAAGTTGTTCTGCACTGAAGTGTTCGGCACTGCGTAAGCCAGCAAACAATGCTTCGTATTTCGTCTCATTGTTAGAAGCCTTCCAACTGAGCCTGAGAGCCTGCTCCCAGATAAATCCCTCTAGTGAGATAAGTACTACTCCTGCCCCTAAGCCTCGGTTATTGGATGATCCGTCAACATAAAGCTGCCATATGTCTCCAATAAAGAGTTTCCATGCTTTCAAAGCGCAGTGCTTTCCCTGCTCGGTGGTGCGTGGCACCTGTGCCAAGCTTGGACTTCCTGGCTCGATACTTTGGGTGGGAGCAAATTCTACGACGAAATCTGCCAAGACCTAGGCCTTGATAGCTGTCTTGGGTTGGTACTGAATGTCAAACTCACCAAGTTCTACCGCTCATTTTGCTATTCGGCCAGAGAAATCAACTCGGCTGAATACAGATCTGAGGGGAAACTTAGTGAGGACATTGATGGTATGCCCCTAGAAGTAATGCTGTAATTTTCTTGAGGCGATAAGCAATGTGTAAGCTAACTTTTCTAAGGGTAGGTACCATGTCTTGGCATCCAGTAATGTCTTGCTAACATAGTATACTGGCCTCTGTTCCTTGTTAACTTCTCAAATTAATACCGCGCTTACGGCGTGATTTAAGACTGCTAGATATAGGTACAGCTCCTCCCCTGGTTCTGGAGTGGACAGAAGAGGTGGTGTACTGAGGTATCTTTTGAGACTTTGCAATGCTTCAGTACATTCAGGACTCCAGCCAAACGCTACCTTTTTCTTCAATAGCTGGAAGAAAGGCTTCATCCGATCTGAAGACTTGCTGATGAACCGATTCAAGGCGGCCACCATTCCGACCAGCTTCCGTAGCTCTTTAGCCTTCGTTGGTACTTCAAGCTCCTGTATCGCTCTGATTTGATCCAGATTTGCCACAATTTCTCTGTGAGTAACCATATACCCCAAGAACTTCCCTGTTCCTACCCCGAAAGTGCATTTTGAGGCATTAAGGCGAAGCTGGTGGTTCTTTAGGATTCCAAAGACTTCTCTTAAGTCTGCAAGGTAGTTCGTAGCGAGCTTGCTTTTCACTACCATATCGTCTATATAAGCTTCCATGGTCTTTCCGAGTTGGTCCTTGAACATTCGAGTGACCATTCACTGGTAGGTTGCTCTGGCGTTCTTGAGGCAGAACGGCATTACTCGGTAGCAATAAGTCCCCCTTGGAGTGATAAATGATGTCTTCTCTTGATCTGGACCGAACAACGGTATCTGGTGATAGCCGCTATAAGCGTCCAGAAAGCTCATGTGCTCATGTCCTGCTGTTGAGTCTACCAATTGATCAATACGAGGCAGTGGAAAGCTGTCTTTGGGACAAGCTTTGTTCAGGAAAGTAAAGTCAACGCAGACCCTCCATTTTCCGTTCTTCTTCTTGACTACAATTGTGTTGGATAGCCATTATGGGTACTGAACTTCTCTAATCACTCCCGATGCCAGGAGTTTTTCGACTTCGGCAATTACTGCTTCAGTGTGCTCAACTGAGGACCTCCGACTTTTCCGTACAACAGGCCAAGCAGAAGGGTCGATGTTAAGCTTGTGACAATCAAATTCTGGGTTCAATCCTGGAGTATCGTATGCTGACCATGCGAATACCTCCATATTTTCCCTCAGCAGTTCAAGCAGCTGAAGTTTCTCATCAGCGCCTAGCGAGGTACCGATAAGGAAGTACTTTTCTGGATCATCTTCTTTTCCCAGGACTTTCTCCAAATCCTCTGCCATCTTTTCCTCTAGGGCTCTCCCCACATCTTCCAAAACTGGCTGCTCGGCCACTTCCACTGTCTGTACCCGGTTACAAAGTTGCTTGGCCTTCAATGCCGCTATGAAGCAATGTTTGGATGCAACTTGATCCCCTAAGATCTGTTCTACTCCATGTTCCGTTGGGAAACAGATGAGCTGGTTGTAGGTTGAAGGGACCGCTTCTATCTGGTGAATCCATGGACGACCAAGTATGGCGTTGTAAGGGGAATGTGTATTAATAACTAGAAACTCTATCTAGAGGGCCTTCGTTCCTACCACAACTGGCAACACTATTCTGCCCAGTGGCCACTTTGGCTGTGAATTGAAGCCGACCAGTGGAGCTACCGCTGGGGTGAGGTGTTGCTCGGAGAGACCAAGCTTTCTGAACAAGTCATAAAACAATATGTTTGCTGCACTGCCTTGATCTACCAGGACTCATTTTATGTCAAACCGTTTCCCAATTCCCACAGTTATAATCAGTGCATCGGTATGTGGGTGTTGTATGCCTTCTAAATCCTTTCTAGTAAATGAAACAGTGCACAAAAGGGGTTTTGTTGACGAGCGTACCTTTTTCGATGCGAGCTCTATCGACATGACCTACTGAATTTGCACAGCCTTAGCAATCTTTTCTCTCAGTGCCTCTTCGGGTTCCTGAGTCGCTGTTCCATGGATCACATTTATTATTAACCGAGGTGGGTGTTCAATGTTTGGTTTTAGTGGTGGGTTCCCCGGTTCGGTCACTGCTTTATCCTAATCAATGTAATCCCGGAGGTGGCCAGCTGCTACTAGGTCTTCCAAGTGTTGCTTCAGCGCTCTGCAGTTCTGAGTCATATGCCCCCTGTCTTGGTGATAGGTGCATCTGAGTTTCTGATTACGCCGAGCAGGATCTCCTAACATTTTTGGCGGCCAAACAAAGAAGGGCTCCTTCTTGATCTTTTCCAGGATACGATAGATGGGTTCCTTGAATACGATCACAACTGCTTCGTGAGATTTGGACTTGTCTACCTGATTCACTGTGAGTCCCCGATGTTCCCCTCGGTTCATTCTCTTCTTGTGCCGAGCTGTTTGTTCTGCGGATGCTTCCTCGATGGGGATCTGGTCATCCTCGAGGCGAGCGTACTACTCAATCCTGGCACATAAATCTTTCAGTGCTGTGGACGGGTGCTTGGTAAGTGACTGTCTCAACTTACTTTCTAGGCGCAGACCGTGTTTAAAAGACATAACGGCCATCTGCTCACTGCACACGTTTTTCTCTAGGTCATTGTACTCTTCCCAGTACCTCCTAGCATAACTGCGCAGCGTTTCTTCCTGCTCATTTCGGAGACCGAACAGTGTATCTGGCTCTTCCAGAATCTTAGTGTTGGAGACAAACCTGGCTAAGAACTCTTCGGAGAGCTGCTTCCAGCCATGAATTGATCCAGCGGGGAGTCGATCGAACCATCGGAGTCCGGTTTCTCCCAAGCTAGATAGAAAGACTTTGCACATCAGTGCCTCATCTCGGCTCCATAGAGACTTCATCTATCTGTAATAGCTAATATGCGTCAGTGGGTCCGACTTCCCATCGTACGAAGTAAACTTTGGCGGGCTGAATTCTTTGGAGGTTTCATGGCCTCGATTTTCGGGAAGAATGGCAAGGAGACGAGCCTATGCAATGCTTAGTGCTCTCTCTGATGAATGGTACGGTCCAGATGATCCCGACGTTGTTCATTCTGCTTGTTGCCAATCAGCCAAGTACGAAGGTCTTCAGGAGGATACTCAGTCTGTTGGCTAACCGTCTTCTGCCTCTTAGTCCTTCTCCGACGTGACCTACGGGTGTGGCTGCTCGCCGCTTCACTCTGTACCGGGATTGGCTAGCTTTGCTGCCCAGACTCATTTCTGGGGAATTTCTTTACTGGTGGCTCTTTGGATAAGCTCCTCCGTCGTAAGCGTGAGGGCTCTGCTTCAGTCTTCTTTTCCGTTGGATCACCCAGCACCCTTTTGAGTTGCGCTTTCAGCTCCTGTATCTCCATCCCTATGGAGTCTATGATTCGATCTCTGTAATCCTTTTCCAAAAGAAAGTGATGAGAGGAACCTCCAGTGAAGGGCAATCGATGTTCGACGGATTCGGGAGTCCGGTTATTGTTTCCAGTTTGTTCTTCTAGGACTGTTGGGAGTGCCAAGCCTTATCCTTTGTGTTCTCCGTCTGTGGAGTATGCGTCGAATGTGGGATGTCCTCAACCCCGATCGCCGGAACTGAGTACAGAGCTTAGAGACAAAGTGATCCACATTCACCGCACCAATTGTGCATACAAGATTCCGCACTAGATGAAAGTGGATCGGGGCTCCGCACTCAATTGGACTTTCCAAGGATTGAGGTTCCTACAATAAGAAGCACCGTAAGAACTACCCGGCCGGGGTTGGCCAGATAACCCCTCCGGTGTAGGAATCAATGATCGAAGAAGAAGTGTAGAGAGTTGAGTTTATTGTAAGTAGGGTTCAGCTTAGATCAGTTACCTTCAATGTGAAGTTCATGTAGTATTTATAGAGTTCCTTGCTTGTTTCCCAAGATGGTTTCATGGAGCTTTGGTGCTGCCAAGCTTCCTTTAACATTGCTCAAGGTAGGGGACCATTAAGTTGTTGGTAATGAATACACACACTTGTTTTAATCATGCTGATAACAGATCACATTCTTCTGGTTTAACTGTTCCCGTGATTCTAGGTGTAGGGGACCAGCTGAGGTGGCAACCTGCACATGCATATACTCATGGCTCCCACGTTTCCCTGAGAGGTTCTCTCAGCTCGGCACCGTTGTGCCCCGGCTCGGCTCTTTGTGAAGCTACTGTTGGGATGGGCTGGCCCATTTGGATAGCTGTGTACGGACTCGGCCTACTTTGGCTCTGATGATGGGTTCAGCCCATCAGCTAGGCCCATAGGATGAGTCCTTCAGCTCAGCCCTAGCCTAGTATTGCAGCCGGGCTGGCCTTTCCACTACAAGTTGGGCCCAAATGCTTGAGGACTTGGGTGGACTGTTAGTAATGGAGCTGGGCTTAGTTGGGTTGTCTACATGCTCATCTGACCCTATTTGGATTTGGGCTTGGAGGATTGGACCGGCCCAAGGCTTGGGTCCGACCCATTTCCTATTTAGCCCCATCAGGGGGTATTGATATTGATATCGATTCCAAGACACTGGCTCCACTTCAAAGCCTCTCGAAGATTGATAGAAATTTCCATTTTGATGTGTATTTATCATAAGAATGTTTTTCTTCAAAAGTGTAACAGTTCAAAATCCCATAGTTCAGTAGCCCAACTTCCATTCTTGTCCCAAGAACAACAAAGTGATCATTCTAAGTTAGGCTAAAGGGTATTACATTGAAGGCGTAGGATGATTAGGGAGACAACCGGCCGGTCGTCTGGTGGGACCCACCCTCAACGTACACACAATGAACTGTTGAAATCTGGCCAGATCTTCAGTTTGGTAAAAATTTTGGGACGTTCTCAATTTGATACCGTTTTTATAAAACCGTTGGAGACAAAAAAAAAAAAGTCACCTTTTTCACCAAATTCAAATTTGGTGATGACTTTGATTAAACGTTGGAGATGGCCTTACAAATGTTCCTTTGATATATATACCTTGTTATGTATTTTTCTATTGTATATTATATATTTTTATGATAAATATTACATAATCGTCTAATAAAATTATAATACTTTGTGATTCAAAAATAAAATTATATAATCTTATAATAATATTACACATTTTGTGGTTCAAAATTATTTTGACAAATATATGTAACATGCTCTATAAAATGCATGACTTCATTTATGAATTATAAATTGTAAACTCTACCAAAAAAAATATGTAACATATATAAAAAAAAAAGAAGGAAATTACATCCCAGTGGGACCAAAAAAAAATTTTTTTACAAAAACGTGAAAGATTTGCACCCCACATATTTTGTAGTTTTTTTTTCCCCCTCTATCCCATTGCTCTGTCCCGCTGTGTTTTGGTCTGAGTTTTTAATTAATTTTACATTCTTATATTTGAATGCTATGTTTGATTTGAGTTTTCAAATTATAATTTTAAATTAATTTCAGAATACATTTTGCAAACTAGACAATTTTTGAATTTTTGGTCTATCCGGTCGTCCATCCGGATGTCCGGCCGGTTGACCGGAATAGTACTCTTTTTTTTTTTTTTTTTACAATTGTCAATCGCCACCTGTTATTTGGAAAAAAAATTATTTGTTTTTAATATTTTTTAAATATATAAATTATTTTTTTCAACCAAAATAAAATATTATTTTTTTAATTGAATTTTAAAAAGAATTTAGTTATGAGTTTTGAATATAATTTTTAATAGAGTTTTGAATTGTGTGTTTAATTATGAGTTATAAATTTTTGAATTAAGTTTTAAAAACTCTTTTTAAAACTCATAATCAAACAACTTTTCTCATTTCATATGTCACATCAAAAATTCAAAATTCAATTCAAAACTCTTTTCAAAACTCATAGCCAAATAAATTTTTTCTTTTCAAATCATAATTCCAAAACTCAAAATTTAAAATACAACTCTATTATTAAATCATAATTCTAAAACTCTACCAAATACTACCTAAGTATATAGGCTATACAGCCTAAACAATTTTCTAATTTAAAATCTAATTATATGATTTTAATTTTTTTAATCAACTTAATTTATTATATAAATAAAATCTTGAAAAATTAAAAAAATAAGAAAACGATTCGAATTACTTGGAACCAGGGCATAATATTGGGGGTGTTTCCTGCATATTAATTAAGTTGTTTATAATTTATTTAATTTGAAAATATGTGTGTGATATTGTTTAGTACAAATTCAATTTATAATTTATTAGACAGAAATAATTTAAAAAAAAATGACATGTAAGTCAACTTTCTAAATCTATTTTTTAGATCTAATGATAAACTTTTTAGATTTATTTTCTAGATTCAATAATGTATAAGTAATATTATTCATTGATTATTAAAGAAGATATAAAAGAGAGTGTTACTTTTAATATTTTAATTGGCCATCGTTTGACATGCCAGCTTTTTAACTTTGTAACTCAATAAGACATCACATTCAACTCATAATCATTTTATTTTTTCTCTTACAAAAGTAAAAAAGGTTTAAAAAATTTGTCCCAAACGAGACTTTTTAATCTTAGACTAAAATAGCCAAAAAATCAATCCACATTCCAAACAAATCGTTGATCACCACATCAGTAGACTTGAAAATTGTGTCTAATTTTTTTTTTTTAAATCTTAAATAACAATACTCTAACTTTGGGGAAAAAAAAAAAAAAAAAAACTTATTATCTAAAAAGTGTAGTATGTTTTTCACTTGTGTTTTCGAATTATTAACTTCCAACCTATAATAAACTACGGCAATGTTTGGCATCATCTTCTTGGATTAAAATAGTCATTAAAAAATAAAATAATTTTTTAATCTAATAAAATAAAATATTATATCCAAATCATAATCATTTTATTTATTTTTTTTACAAAAGTCAAAAAAACTAAAAAAATCTATTTCAAACGAAACTTTTTAACCTCAGGCTTAGGCCTTATTTGGAAACAAACTATTTTAATAATTTTTAAAATTTTTAAATAAAATATAGGATTAAAAAAATTAATATATTAAGATTGACTTTTTAATTCTTTTTACAAAAAAAATATATAAAAAATAAAGAAAAAAAAATCTTTAACTATTTAATATAAGTTCTAAACTTTTTAATTTTTTTAATAATTTTTTAAATTTAAGCTAAAATATGCACATACCCAACGAAGCTGATTAAGGCCGAAATGTACATCATTGAGGTCGTTAATTAGAATCTCTTAACTTCACTTGCTGGTCAAACCGTATACTTTATGTGTGTTGAATGTCAATCAGGTTGTACATCGTCGGAGTATAAAATGGGCAAAAAGACAAAATTTGGACAGAGTTGACTTTTTCTGGAAAAGTCAAACCGATATTTTAAACGTGTTTGGAAGTGAGTAGAAGTATAAAAAGAAAAGGAAAAAGCTTTTCTAGGGTTCTGAAGTTGTTTTGACCTAAAGGGAGAGGCTAGGGTTTGGAAGGGAAGAGAAACAAAAAGTTTCAAGGATGTCTCCCATGGTGGTTTCTTCCTCATCTTCTTCCTCTTTCCACTCATCCATGAGTGGCTAGTCGTCTTTTCTAGAGTTTTGATAAAACCCTAGCCATGTAATTGAATTTTTCATGAGCTTTAATTATAAATTGGTTTGAATAAATGTATGGATATTTTAGAAGTTTATAAATAATTGTTTCGTTCTTCTCTTCAAGCATTTTACTCTCTGTGATTGTTTAATACTTTCCATACATTAGTATTCTTTGTGTTTGTATTCAAAGTATGAGACGAGTCATACAATGAGAGACGAGTCATACAATGAAAGACGGGTCATTTTGCTAACTTAGTTTAGAGCAAACGACTCGTACTACTCGGAATGATTCGTGCCTATACATTGAATGCAACAACCCTCTTGATCAATATTTCAAACTTGTAATTGTGAAATATTGGGTTGTTCAAACCGAATTGCGATTGATGGTTGATGTTAAGTCTCATTCATGTGGTTAGTGGTGAATTCTCTACCCTAGGATTTTTTCCCAATTCAGTAAACCCAATTTCATTTATTATTGATAATTTAATTCCTTAGTTTAATTTATTTGTTATTAAATTAGGTTATAAACAACCAATCTTTTTATTAAAATTAATTTAAGAATTTGACAATTAAATTAGTTTAATTTCACAATAATCCCTGTGGATCGATACATGCACTTGCCATTATTCTAAAAAAATTTAGTATAATTTAATATTTAATTTTAGTGTGTTTAACGACCCATCAAAAGCATAAAATATAAAAAGCAAAAAAATCATCCATCACATTCTAAAGGAAGGCTACATCACCCACAAGTTAAGCCCCAAGTGTAGTGACTCA